>VZUI01049255.1:0-68058 GCA_013401135.1 Cettia cetti | reverse complement strand
GGTCTGGACCTGATTTTCTCTTGTCAAGACACCTGGAAGCAGGTGAGCCACCAACTAGTAATAATGGGACATAATTTTGTGTTGTGACCGCCCTGACAGCGACAATTCATATTATACAATTTTTATTTTTTTTCCCTATGTGTGAAAGCAAATGTCCCTGAGTCCTGGGCTTTGAGCCCCAGTAAATTAAGAAAATAAGGTGTTTCCAGTCAAGAAGGAGTTGTGAGTTAGAGGTCTGTGCTTCATACACTGTTCACTTGGAGCATAAATCCAGAAATGTGTAAGTCAATGAAGCTGTCGCTTTTCATATTCACGCACCGCTTTGAATGTGTGTTAATGGATAAATGTCTTATTTCCAATTTCACTGGATTCTGTTTTATAATAAAGAGACACTGCATGGTTTGAGCAAACTCAATATAGAAGTGGAATGTATTTTAGCATTGACAGCAGAAGTGAAGATGCCTATTGATAATAATAATCTTTTGAATTGGTCCTAGGTCTTAGCATTTGTGGATTGTAGGCATATGGAGAGAAATCAATGGGTCCTGCATCTTTAGGGAGCCCTTTATGTACCAAACCTGGGAAACCAATATGGTCATTGCAAACTGCCCTTGCTGGGCCCTCATTATCCAGTGAATACACGAGGAAAGCATTAGGGGAGCATGGTGTCTCTGCAGTCACCACTGTAATTTTGAGTTATAAATATGATGTGGGGGTCTCACCTTGATTGCTGGTTACGGTTACTTACAAATGAAAATTCTTACTTTCCTCAGAATTTTAGTCTTTCTTTTTGTGGACACTAAGTCTTAGCTGAGTCCAGGCATTCTCATTTAATTTACCCTGGCTTTGTTTCTATATTTGAGTTTGCATATTGAAGGACTCCTGAGCAATTCTGTTTTTGTTGATGCGTGCATCCTTGGGAACGTGAATTAAGAGATAGGAAAATGGGTAGACTAGTTAGAGATGAATGGGAAATTGTTTGTCATGTGTAATTTCTCTTACAGTTGACCCTGAAAACCAGTAGTACAAGCATCTCTATGTGTAAAATGGGTATCATGTTGCAACTGTTTAAATCTTAAATGTCAGTGTCTCTGTGAGCCTTTCTTGAAGACGCCTTTTTTTAGGATTTTTAGAACTATGAGTTGATAAGGGCAACAAACACAGTGCTTCCATTTAAAGGCATGGCCAGTATGGCAGTATCTGTGGGACTCTTTTTCTGATTTATATTCAAGAGTATTTTAGTTGTGTTTTTTTTTTATTCTTCCTCACAAATCTCATCATGAAAGAAACCTGATGAATGTGGTGATGAAAACTGTCCACCAAAAGCAGCACAGTCTTAAGTAAACCAAGTTAAATTTAAGTCAGGAGAAACTAAGAACTAAGGTGTTTGCTAAGTATTAACAAAAATTTAGTCTCTCCTCAGATTAAAAAAAAAAAAAAAAAAAGCCCTGTACTTCTGATGGTAATTTGTCAGGTGTACAGGGAGCTCCACCAATACATTTCAATCTGATCTGAAAACCTCTTTCCAAAAATAGTTTTCATCTTGCTTCTTACCCCTGGAGTATTCCCTGAGAAAATCCATAAAGGGAATATTAAGAATAAGATGTGCCTGGAACCCTATAGCTGACTGGTTTATTTAGCAGATGTATTAAGAATAGTTGAAAATCTGTGGGTTTTTAAAGCAAAAATCTGATACTGAATCATGAGCTTGCCTACAGTAAACCACTGTTAATTTGCAAAGGAACTGTTTGCCATTAGTCTTTCCTGAAATGATCATTACCGAGCTGCAGAATAAAGGACTGATGGCATCCTTTACTAATGTACAGGAGTGTGTTCCAGGATAAATAGTATTTTATTAGAATCTGTTATATAGTACTGTGAGAAAGAGGTGTTTAAATAGGAGTGGATTAGGAACATAAAATCTTCAAATGCATTAGTAGATAGATTTAAACAGTAGAGAGTCTTTGGCAACAGATGAAACAATTTGTTCTGAAGAGCTCAGTAATCTTGAACATGAGCAGGAAAAGATGTGTTTTTTAGTTGCAGTAAGTAATAATAAATGTCATCAGAAATAGTTGTAGTTTTAAAGCATGGAGAAAATTACCTGGAGCCATTGTTTCAAATGACATTAATGTGCATATTTTCACATGTGCTGCTCAGATTTCCATTCTAAATAATTTCCATTCACTTTCTCTAAGTTCAGTGCACTTAGTTACTAGAAGTCCCTTCTTTGCATTGGACACAATTTACAATCACCTCTTCTGCTCTCCTACATGTAGGCAGCTATCATTTGAAATTAGAGTGTTTCTGTTCACACAAATTTGATGGGAAGTTGTCCTTAAATTGTGACACTGTTATTTATGTACATTCTGTGTAGAAAAACCACCAAAGCAGCCCAGTGTCATTCACTCTGATACTTATGGAGAGCTTAAAATTTTAAGAATGAGTTTTTTCCATAATTGTTTTTTTCCATCACCTTAGTGTCCAAATTCCAGAACATGTTCACAAACCACTAGAGTGGTATTAGCTAATCTAGGGCATATTTGCTGCTTGATTGTTTATATTTTGGCCACTGTACTGAGTATTCCTTGGATTCTGACATTAAATTACCTGCTGTTTAAATGTTTCTTTTCCTCCCTTCATGAGTTTGAAAATCTCTGCAATTAAGGTATTTTGGCAGCTTTGATTTCTTTGGTATCTGAATTCTAGTAATAGAATGTTTCTTGAGCTGATTTTTTTTTTTAAAGATGTTGATTCAGACAATGAAACTTTGTTCACAGGATAATGAATTTTTTCCAGAGCTTATTTTCACATTGAAGTTTCAACTAGGAATTTTTTTTTTGGTTGTTATTAGAGATGAGAAACCCACTTGACATTTACCTATTTTAGCATATTTTACGCATAAACCCTGCATCCAATGAAAAGCTACTTGTTCATGAAAGTGAGTCCTCAGCTGGCACAAAATCACACATAAAGACAAGAATAGTGATCGGGGAGAGAAGGCTTTTGAAGTTAGCCTTCCCTCATTTATATAAATGTATAATTTGAAAAATGCTGGTATATTTATTTATTTATTCAGTACTATTATTTCAGTTTTAAAGCTGATTTTACTTTCCACAGTCTAATTGTATTCTCTGGTAGTCAGTTAAGACTAAGTCAAACAAGCAAAATTTGTAAAAATCTAGGAAAAAAATCCTTGCAGAAATAAGTCTGAGTTTAAAAAAAAAAGTTTGACGGTCTCTACATAGCTGCTGGCCCATGAAGAAAGGAAAAAAACCCCCATGAAATAGTGGCATAAGTGATAGAATTATTTACTTATTTACAGCAAAATGCTCAAATTCTGAATTTATCTTCTTTATACAGCTCATTCCAGTATGTGGCAGCGATTCTCTGCATGTAATCTTTCCCAGCTGTTAAATTTTGGAGCATCTTGCCATAGAAACACATTCATCTTTTTAAGGGTGTCTAAACCTCGGGTGGTTGTAGTATTAGGGTACTAGGTGTGAGGTACATTGTGGATGACCATGTTATAATGCTCTAGTGCAATCACACTAAATCTCCTGATTTTCCCTTCTTTCTTCCAATTTTTTGCCACTTTAATAGTTTAATGTAGTGACTACTCTTATGTAGCCGTGCCTCCGAGTTTAATAGAGTAATAAACCAATAGTTTATCAATGGGATCCTTATCTGGAATTATTGTTCCACTAGTTTAACAAAAAGGAACAGCACCAGATACTCAGTTTGTCTTGAAGTAGGTGTCAAATTAAAGGGATGGATTTGAGACCTTTGACCAGAACTTCTGAATCTCATTGCCTGTCGCTATACTTTTAAATAAATGATCTGCCTTGCCTTTTCCACCTCCTTCAAGCAATGTCTGTTTATGTTTAAAAACAGCTTTAATTATTCCAAGTTGAAGCTGTTCTTTAAACAGCCTGACTTTGGGACCTCTGACTTTCCACCTTCAAAATGTTTTTTCCTCAGTCTGACTGAGGCCCACAGTCTTTCACTACTGGCTACTGCCAACATGGTATCTGAGGAAAGCAGATAGTTCCCTTTCCTTTGTCAGTATTTTTATTAAATCTGTATTTAATATGCCTTGATATACCTGATAGCTAATGGTGCTATGCCAGGGGCAGCAAAGCCTCCCATCACCTTCAAAGCTAAAGACTATGAGACTAGAACTGTTCTAGAGTTTGGAAAGCAAATTATAGGAAAACCTATTCAGAAGAGGCATGCCTGGAGAGAGACCCCTGTTCTTTTGGCTAGTGAGATAAAAATCAAGATTGTTTCTCAAGGGAAAGGGAAGGAATATAATGGTGAAAAGGCAGAATTTTTAACAGCTCTATACCTGCTCTTTTTCATTTCCTTTCTCAATGCTGTTGACTTCACTGTGAAAGCTTAGTAGCTTTCTCTTTATTTGAACTGTTAGAAAAGCAGACGTGCATGTATTTTACTTCCAGGAGTATTGCTGGTAAGAAATCTACGTTTGAACTTTGGCAACTATTGAGATTTTTAATATAGATGGAACAGCTTGGAATTCATTTCAATATGCAGCTTGTGCTTTTGTAATGATTCTGTTATCTAAAATTGAAGAGATACCACTTAAAACTAAAAAACCTGTGGTGCATTTTTCTGAGCTATGGTGAATGCAGGTAATGCAAAATTCAAGAACACTCTGCAGTAATAGGATAATAAATATTTGGCTGTCAGCTGGACACCTGAGCTGGGCTATGGTTTTTTGTTTTGCTGGTTTTGAGGAAGGAATATATGTTCTTTCCACTGAAGGAAAACATGTTTCACCTTACCCAGTCATAGATTTTAATGATTTCCAGTTTTTTAATCACATTTAGTCAGTTATATTAATTAATTAATTTTTTTCTCTCATTCTTTCTGATTGCTCTGATTTCTCTTAAAGGTTTTCTCTATTAACCTTGCTTCCTGCCTTGTGTCATGCAGCTCCAAATCCTTACTAATTGTTGATATTTAGCCATAAGCTAAGACAGTCTTTGTGAATGGAGTCACTTTGCCTTTTCTCTTCAGACAGTTTGTGTGGAGTTTTGTTTTTTGACAGGGGGGAAAAAAATGGCAAATATGGAGTCTGTTAATCAAGCAAAACCTCTACCAGGATTGCTGGGGGAAAAAAAAAATCACTCTCATGGGAAGTAAACTGAGCTTTTGCTTCCTAAACATTCTTCATACTAACAGTGGTTCAGGTAAATAGTTTTTATCATGCAAGTGACAATGCAAGAATTATCTCATGAGATGAGCCAGAGAGCTCAGCCTTTCTCCAGCCTTCCATTGATAGCAATTCTGTCCCCTTCTCTTTATGTTGCCAGAATTACTGGCAGAGAATAAATAAAGGGAAATCAGAATAGTCTGCCTTACTTGATAGCTTACTGAAAGGAAGATTATATGACCTTTTAGAGCCTTTAAAAGAATGAAATAAACTTAGAGTTTGTCAAGGGAGTTGCTTTCTTGTAGGGTAGGTTTTTTTCCTTTTATTAAGAACAGTCCTGTAATAATGTGCAACAAGAGATCTTGGTTTGCATTTTGAAAATGTGTTTCTGAAAATGTTAGCATTTGATATTTTATCTTCCTTCACAGTATTAGTTGGCAGCATTTTTCTTCCATTATAACTAAGGTCATTTTACAGTGTCCTCGTTGTAGTAGAAGGAGCTGGTTATCTCAAAACTGTGTTCAAGGATAATCTGAGATGCTATAATATTTTCACCTACTTTGAAATTACTTTGAGGTGATTCTAAGTTATTTGTCTTTTTTTCTCTTCTCTGTCTTTATAGAGTAAAAGTTTTGAATGTCATCCATCCAAGGAAGAATAATCTTTGTTAGAGAAGGATACATGATACTGTCTTGTACCAGTACTGGAAGTCCATTTTAATGGGTTTCTTCTATTCTTGAAACAAATAACAGTCCAATATTATTACCAGTGCTGTAACTCTCTTTACAAGTTGTTCTATTTAGGCTAGCTCTTTGATCTGTGATTTTTCAGCAATTTATTCAAAATCTCTAATACTTCTAGTACATATTTTAATTGATCTGTTCATCTCATGGAAAGTTTGACATACCCATGCAATGTCTCTTATCCTTTAGCTTTGTGCTAAAGCATAGTTTAAAAAAGTGATTCTGTTTATAATTCCAATTTTTAAATATTTTTAACTCTGAAACACTGAAATAGCTCTCAAATAAAAATGCTTCAAGCATGTAGTGAGTGTGTTGCCTTGAGAACCACTTAATCATTCTCCCACTGTTCCAGCATCAAAAAGGAACATTCCTGGTGCCAGATTTGGAATTTACCTAATCCAAATAAGGAAACCGAGTTCCCAAAGAAAGTGAATTAGATTAACATCCAATATTGAATCCAAGATCTGTTTGAGGAGAAGATGAGGATGTTAATCCTAAAATAAATTGGAGATACAGATAAAATATTGACTAAGTGAACTTTTGGTCATCCTGACCTGCTTGTATTGAAAAAACGTTTGTATTATAGGCAGGAACAAACGTTAAAGGGAGCTAAACAGAGACAGAAGAAGGAGGGATGCTAATCGTTCACAGTTGCATGGAAATATTGCAGTATTTGAAAAGTAGTGAGATTGGCCAAAGAGATTACATGAAATGTATTTATTTATTTACCCATATTATGGCACTGTTAAAGTGCAGAATTGTGCTTTCAATCACAAGGAATTATAAAATATAAGAAGCCAAAATCCAAGTATTTATTAGAGTAGTCTGAAAAGAAGAGAAAGGCTGTTCTGAAGACAGAGTTTAAGTAAATTATGTATTGAGATGCTAAGGAGTAATTTCTGAACTACCAGTGAAAAAATAGTAGCTCTTCATGAAGTGTTTGAAGTTTCACTGTGTTCTATTTGCCTTTGAGAAGCTTATGCATGTTTCATATATGTTAGTGTTTAAATATATGATTTGGTTTTATTTGATAAATTTCATATTCTGAGTATTCTACACTTGGCCAATCCAGATAATTATTTTTCTTCTAAATTGCTTATGAAGATAATTTTTTACTGCCTCTGTTGGTCAATTTATTCATGCAGTTGTGCTCTACAACCTTTTGGTGCCTTTTGCACATGTGAACTACTTTAAACCATGTTTGAGGAAGCTCTCAGAGATCTGAAAACTGTTCTGAATATAGCAGAGCTAGGGTTGTGAAGAGAGTAAGCCTCCCTACCACAAGCTGGTTGCCAGAGAATCTGTGTCAAGTTCAAGGTGTAGGAAACTTCATCTGCTCAAAATGCAGGAAGCTTCACTTCTCCTGTCTGCTGTGAATTGTGTACTTATTTAGAGTCACTTATGCCTGTGTGTTTCTCCCTGTGATTCTTTGGACGTGGATTGCAGGGAATGTTGCAATAGCTTTTTGATGGGGAGACTTAGCTGGTGGGATGCTTTCTCCTTGACCATATGCAAATTTGGGATCAAAAAAGGTATTCTTGTCACATTCAGGTAGTGAGTTGTCAGGGAAGAATGGTACTTAGCTATGTTACATTATTTTTGTTTATCAAAGAGACTGTTCTTGGAGAACTAAGGCTATTGATGTAATAGGCAGTTTTCTGGTAAAAAGGTAAAAAGTTGTAATTTTTTTCTCTGACTACTGTATTCACCCTTTTTTTCTTCTTTCCTCCTTCATTTCAAAACTCTTTGACAGATGCTGAGGTTAATGAATTTTAATTTTAATTTGGCCTTTTCCTTGGGTTCCTGACAGTTCCTTCTACAGCACAGAGACCTTTCTTTTCCAGCTCACTTCATGTTTCAGTAAGAAGTAGAGTATCTGATGGATGCTTCTTCATGAATAAGTGAACCCCACTGGAACATAGCCAAACACTGTCAGAACTGGCTCCCTGATTCCCAGTCCTGTGTTTTACCATGCTTTGAGAGATTAGATTCATTAACCTCTCATTAGAAACATGTCAGTGCTAAAATCCCACAGCATGCTAGACTCAGCTTATTAGAAATCCCAAAAGGCCAGTTAACATTAAAGAATTAACATTTTGTATTCTAGAAGTTAATAATAGATTCCTCATTTGGCTTCATTCCATTTCATTGATGTGGTAACTTCTTAGGTGCTTTTCCCTTTAGAATTAGCAAAAATGTTACTTATCCAAAAAGAATTGTTTGATAAAAAAACTTTTATCATTGTAGAAATAGAAGTACTTGCAGTATAAAAATGCAACATTTTCTACATATGTGCTTGGAGAGCACTGCTTGTGTAGAATATGGTATACTTTTTGTCTATAAATACAATAACACTTTCAAGAGTTTTCTCTGGACTAGTGATAACTTATACAGAGTTTGCTAATTATAGAAGAATATTGAATCCTATTTGAGCGGGTCTAAATGCATCCAGATATTAAAGCACTGGGTTTAGTTCCAGAGTTCACAGTCTCAGGTAAAATGCAATATAATTTCCGTTGTCTTTGGACTCAGGAGCTTTCTTCTCTAATGAGAATAAAGACTGCAAAATAATTTGAGTAAGATGGAATTCATTCTACATCAGTCATATTACGTGGCTTCTGCTCAAGCTTCATGTGAATTCTGGTTAAAATCCATAAAACAAGAAGTAAATGACCCTTTACTAGCAATACATTTTTGTGTGTACTCATCTGCTACTGTGAACAGAAAAAGAAATTTCCATTATATGTGGCTAATATAAGAAGCATGAAATAATGCTTTTGAATTGCTAATGTCACTGCTTGAAATGGAAAACAGTATTTTCAAAGACATTGCACTTTGTTATGCAGAGCCACACTTATCAGCAACCATTATGAAGACATTTGGCTGCTATTTCAAAGTACAAGAGTGGAACATGGGGTCATTAGTAGGGAAATGAGGAATTCAACTGGCAAACCCGTGCTCTGCTCTCCCTGAGACAGTAACAAGAACAGCCATGAGAAAAAGCACAAGATTAGGGAGATCCTGTGTTTCTTGTGCCATGCAGAAGGCAGTAATTTAAACAAAAAGAGTGAACAAGGGTAAGTCCCTGCTTGGAGCAGCAAGCAAACCCCTCTTTGCCCACCTCACCTTCCCACATGCTTGTACACAACAGTGATGAGGCCCTGGATGTGAAAGGTAAGTCAAAGGATAATGTGGATGATGGCCCATCTACACCAGAGATACTGCTGAACAGAAAGGACTGGCACCTGTATGATGACCAGCTCCACAAGGAACAAAAGATGGGCTGTAGTGGTAGGTGGCTCCCTCCTGAGGGAAGCAGAGAGTCCAGCGTGCTGGACAGACACTCCTCCTGGGGAAGGCTGCTGCCTCCCTGCCACCTGGGCTAGAGTCATGCAGTGCTCTTTACCAAGTATTGCTACAACCCATGGCACGCTTGGCACTTTGTTGTGTGCTGCATCATTGTATGGCAGTTAGTCTTTTGGCCATTGGCACCTGGTTCCAGAGGTTGCATTGGTTTTCTGAATGTCAGTCCTGCAATTGTGTGTGTTTATTCATGTCAGAACAAGACCACTGCTGTCTCCCCTGAGGAAGTTTTATCTTCATCCACTGGCACAGTTCTAGAATATATATTTTGGTGAGATCACCAAGTGGGGTGTCTTTGGAAGCTTGCTAAATCAATTATCTGAATGAAAAACATAGAAGTAATGGATTTAGAAGTGTTTTCCACAGGATTTAAAGGTATCAGCATCATTAGAAAAAGTAGTCTTTTAAAATACAGGAAGCCACCATGGTTTCTGTAAGAGTAAACTGTGACCTTTTGCTTCTGGGATTTGTTTGGAGGAACTATGTTCCAAGTAGTAATTTCATTTAGATTTCGATTTTTTTTTCTTCTTTTAGAAAACATCTGAAAAATTGCCTCAAAAGATCAATAAAGAAATGCAGTTATAGGGAAGTTAAACAGTCCTTGTTATTTATAATGATAGTCACTGAGGAAATAAGAACAAAAAGATTAGTGCACAGAGTAAGTACTTAACAGCAGCATGATTTCTTTTAAGTGCTTTAAAAGAAAAAATGCTTGAGTAATTCCAGAATCTCACTCAGTAGAGAAGAAATTTTCTATATGTATGTTTTCCAGTTATATGCTATTGTCAGTATAATTTCAGGGTTTTGTTGTCAATTTAAATCTTTTATTTCAAAGAGTTGGATGTTAGAGTATTAAAGATTTGGCTATGATTAGGGTTAAGATTTTAGAATAGCTTTCTTCAAAGAAAATTCCAGCCAGGAATTGAGTTTCTTTTACAGATTTAGTGAAGAAACACAGGGTTGATTTCTGCAGCAGAAAGTTGTACATGTCTTGAAAGTACAAGTATGAAAATACCTTTCAGTTGTTTTTGTTTGGTGGTTTGGTATTTCTAGTGACAGTCTTTTTCAGGTTTGTTATAGTTTGTGTTTTTCTTGAGGGTAGCTTTACAAAAAGCCAAGAAACTTTTCCCTAGAATATTAAACTGAAGAGCAGCTGTTCAGTAATAACTATAAGGGAAGAGATCACTTCTGTCTGCTGGTGGTTCTTAGTTGCCATTATACTTTTCAGTATTTGGAATTCCTGATCTGCAAAATTTGAAAGTTACCTATGAGATGTGCCTTTGTACAATCAATTGGAACTGCCATAAGATTTGTGAGGAGTTTCAAGAGGTTTTGCTTTCTCAGGTGCTAAATACTGGAGGTAGTACAGCATATTACAGCTTGAAAATAATGACATATAAAATAATACTTGTTCACAATGTAGTAATTCTTGTCTACTTTAGGTACAAATAGAAACTTGGGTTCACTTTGGAAGTTTCTTGAGAATGTTATTTACCAGGAGCTTCCATCGAACCTGAAAAGCAAAATCACTCTCCACTCACACAATGATATTCAATATTGAATGACATTATTGCTAATATGATTTTAAGGACCTTAAGTCTCAAAGGTCTTTAAACACCTGCTGATGCTCTACTTCTGTAATTTTGGACTGAAGAATGCTTTGGAAGTTGATGGGATTCTCTGTAGTGTTTTAGAGGTTTAGGGTTTTTTCCTGTTTCATATGAAACACACCAGTGTATGAGAGATTAAGAAACGTTTTCTGAAATTGCAGTGAGTATACTCACAATGGCCAGCATCTACTACTGATACACTTACAAAGATGCAGTAAAAAGACTTCCTTAATGTATGCTCTAAAAAATACTTACCAGCTTCCTAGTGCATTATCTTAAGGGGGTAAGGTTACCATTGCACACAGTATATTTGGTTAAGAGGCGAGTTGAAAATGAAAGGAGGTTGTTTCCAATATCTCTGTTCAGTCACAGTTTAGCTTTCATTTTATATTCTTTTATCTCCAGGTAGATTGAACTCTGGGATATAGCACTGTTGGCAACACTTGCTGATTAAATTTGCCATGACCTCTCAATATCACAGGGTCACACAATTTTCTTTCTCCTTCTAGCTCATTATTTTAGTGGCACTTTTCTGCAGTTAGGGAGGTTCTGTAACTGATGTTAGTGAAACAACAAGCACTGTAATTTGGTGAAAGCATGGGATGTTGTGACTGCTCTTCTTATGAGAGCCATGTCTGCTTTACATACATGTGAGTGGGCATCATGACCCTTTGTATAACAAGTATTTAGGAAGGTTGGATAAAAAAGAGAAATGGTGGGGGGGGTTTAAATTATTTTTTTCATTTCAGTAATTGTTAGATCAGTGTTTTCTTTACACACATATGCTTGGAAGTGTTAGGCAAGCTTAGAACCTATTGATGTTAACAGGCATGTTGTTTAAGCTAGTTACAAATAAAACTTTTTGTATGGCCCTGTATGACCAATCCATACTAATGAATGAATATAAAATATTGACTATTGATAGTGCTTAATGCTAGAGAATGGTAAATGTTTCCTAAGGCAAATTTTAACATACTTGACATTCTACCTGAAATAAGCACTTTCTTAAAGATACCTTGGTCAGGATTTGTGTGTTAGCTGTTTTCTTCTTGCTATTTCTAGTCTTACTGAGTGATCCTTCTCAATATAATCTTCCTGCAGGAGAATTTGCTTCTAGAGTGTGTGCTGGTGATCTACTTGTGTGTAAACTGTGATAGCATAGCAGGCCTCTGCAATGTGTTTTGCCTAGGTGAAAGTTGGAAATTACTTCCTAGCTGTTTCCTGTCCTTTAGATCTGCAGCTTTGGCAAAATAATTGTTGCAGCTTTGAGCTTTAAGACATCCAGTATTTCCATTAGGGATGCTTTCTGGTAGAATCATTCATAACCTGGCAATTTTTGCTAATCCAATGATTGTGTACAATTTCTGAACAGCTCTTTTACTAAACCACATTCATATTTGTGTACAGTAATTACCCCAGTAAGCACATCACATTCAGTGTTTATAAATGAATACAGATCAGCTGTATGTCCCTTACATTATTGTGTGTATTTAGAGCTAAGGCAAGTCTAGCCTTCCAGTGTCTGCCTACAATCTCCTTTTCAATTACTTTTGCATTCAATAGTCATTATTCATAATAGGAGCTTATTTAAGCTTTCTATTTTCTTCTCATTCTAGCTGTGGCATATGAATAACTTTTAATACTCTCTAATAGCAGTGAAATTGCAAGTGCATACTTTAGGGTATTTTTTTTACTGAGATTTGCTAATGTCTGCAATTCATAAAGACCTCAGTGGTCAAGCTGACTGTCCTTCTGCTGTCATTCAGCTCTATGTGGTGAATTGACATTCAGAAGCTTGTAGCTAATTACACTGGATAATAAGTGTACTTCCTTTAACAGTGGCTATTAGCAGAGGGTATGCTTCATATTTTGTGTATTCTTTCAAGACAATGCAATTTTGAAAGTGATATCCAGGGAAAGGTGGTAATGATGTTAAGCAGATATACCTTGAGTGGTGTCAAAGAGCCAGTACTTGACAGAAAGGCATAATTCTTATGATTGACCAACAGAAGCATAACTGTCTTACATCAAGGGGGTATTTTAAGAGCCAAAAGATATTATTAAGGCATAATGTTTTGACTTCTGTAAAATCAGAGTCAGGTTGCTTTCAGGTAATAAGTGGTTTACCAGAGAGAGCAAGTTCTAGTATCTGAATCCCTCTCTTGAATAACACTGGCCACAAATTATACATAAACATTGTATGTGCTAGGAAATTTTGACTTTCTTTGCTCATGTGTTTGGGATGCTTGTTCAATGTATTCTAAGTGCTTTACACAGTCATGCAATTTTTTTTGTAGAGTTAACCTTTGTAGCTTAATGTGTTCATAAAAAGTTTCAGGAGAAAATTACCCCTTGCTTTATGATCGAAAGGTGATGCTTACCACCAAAAAGAATTCCCATGTACTCCATCTGTAGATGCCGCTGTCTGTGTTCTCAGTGCCCTCTTGGCTGCCTTGACAACACTTGCACAATGTGCTAATGCTTGACTACTTTTCACCAGCCTCCCCACGTCTTCTGTGTCTTTTCTTTTTAAATCATGGGCTTTTTTTGCTCTCTTTTTGTGTTCAAATTTCCTAGATTCGGTGAAAGATGTAGCCGTCATCTTGGGGCTAGGGACAAGTGGTAAAAGAAGTATGCCTAGAATTTAAAATACTTTTAAACAGCCTTCCTCTCTGGGGAAACAGGCTGGGTATGGGGGTGCTGGATGATGGAAGGATGTGGATTCTATCAGACATGCATGAGTGTGCTGTGCTGTACTGTACTGATGATACTGACACATAATGTTGAAGGGCTGAAAAAACACCATCATTTACAGCCTTTCTTAAAATTGGACTGTTTTACACTTAATTGGAGCTGTTTCTGTGGTCAGTTGTAGTATCAGGGCTGGGTAAGAGCACACGGCTTCTTTTTTTAATGCTTCTCTTGCAATGCTGTGATGTTGCTTTACTTCAGCTTTGTGGGGAGCATTTTATAATCTTAGGTCAAGTTAGTGTTGCACTGTCTGGCTCTGTGAGCTATTGCAAGAGGCTGACACAGTCCTGATTACTAAGCAGAAAACTAGTAAAATTCTTGGCATCTCTTCAGCAATTTTGTCTTTTTCCATTATACAGGTTACAATATTTCTCTTGTCCATCCTCCTTTATTCTAAACACTGTCAGCAAACAAAGAATATGGAGACCTCATGTCTAATAAGCCACGAAATGCAAGCTCAGGGAGGGAGCCTTTAATGACAAACCCCACTTGTGTTATCCATCATATGCTTGATTTCAAAATAAGGTTGCTGGGGAAGGGGAACGTGGGTTCATTCCACTCCTACTAGTTTGATGCTAGTGCCACTAATAAATGCCCTGGGCCTGGAGAGGGCCTGCAGGTCGGCAGAAGAGCATCTGCAAGGCAGCACAAAGGAATTCCAGACACTTCAGCCAGTAAGTTGGCTTTTTTGGGTGCCCAGCTGAAATGCCTCTGTGCAAACACACATAGTATGGGGAACAAGCAAGAGGAGGTAGAGAGGTGAGCATGCCTTCAGGGCTATGATCTTCTTGCCATCATGATGGCTGGAGCATTGGAATGGAAGGACAGGGGGTCTTTAGGAAGCATGAGCAGTGGAGATGAGGAGTGGGTGTCCCCCCCTGTGGTAATGAGCAGCTGGAGTGCATGGAGCTGGAGCTCTGCCTGGGGATGAATGAGAAGTGGAGAGCTTATGGGTCAGGATTGAAGGAAGAGTGATGTTTAGAGAGGTAGAACAGTAGAGGTATTCAACAATTCTTGGATATTTCAGTGTGCTTATTTTAGTATTTGTGTGAGTGCCCCCATTCTCATGTCACTTGAAAACATTTAATGAAATGCTCCATCTTGTACTGATTAGATGCTATTGTATGGGAAATCTACTTGTATAGCAGTCTGCTAGATTATGAATACGTAAGTCATTAACTTGCAAATTTATTGGCAGAAGCATCTTCTAGACTTCAGCATTACACATAAACCTTTTGCTTTTCAGCTAGAGAAATAACAGTTTGCTGTCTCATTCTCCACGCAGAGCCAAAATTAAGGGGATGGGCAGGAATAACTTAATTGCTTTTCTCCTTAGTTGCCTTTGAGAAATGCAAAGTTATGGATGGGATATACTTTATTAATTATTTAGGATTAATTAATTTTTCACTTTTAAGATGTTCCTTATTCTGAGATGGTTTAATGAAGCTGGTCAGGTTAGACCTTCCAATGCATTTGATTTCACACTTGGGAGTCTTACTGCTTTTCATTAACTGGCTGCACTTAAACTTGTGTGCCAAAAGGATCATATTCATAGGAAGATGTATCCATTTCACTGGGAATGCATGCACTGAGCTGGGGCACTCAGCTGGCCTTGGGGAGCCAGTACCATCCTTTCTACTGTTTTGTGACTGCTGTAAAATTTTCTGTGAGGTGTGTGTATCCAGCTGGAGATTTTTTTTGTTATTTCTGTGTGGTCAAAAAAAGGAAAGGTTGTCTGGGAAGTAAGATAATTCCAAGGTAGTAGGATATTTATTAAGAATGCACACACTAAATTCATCTGCTATCTGGGGTTTAGATGATAGGATCCTGTAATGCAAAAAGCGGTGACCCTGAGAACACTCTGAAGCAGAACAGGTAACTGTGCAGTGTCTTTAAATAGCAAATAAAATAATGATGCTTCTACTTTTACAGATTTTTATGTCTGCTTTTTCAAGAAGCATAAGGGACTGCAGTACTATCATATTGAGTGTGTGCACATATTTTTATTTATATATATTTTTATATATTCTGTCAACTTAATTTCTGAGCTACTATTAGTGATAGGTGTTGTTTGCCCTGACTTTAAGGACTTTACTGATGAGCAGTTTAATTTCAGAATTCAGCCAGGAACTGGACTCTGCTCGTAATTCTCTTATTGACTTGTGTTGCCTTTGGCAAATTGCCTAATATTTGCATTTCTAGTATTTGAAAAATGCTGGTACTTATTTTTGTACACTGCTTCTGGGGGAAGCTAGCTTTAGAGTGAAAAATTGCTGAATAAATTAATGTTTATTTCTATATATTAAGCCCATCACTCTAGGATTTCTTCCATATTTAGTTCCTCAGGCAGATATTCAATATTTTTTTTTTTCTGGTACAATTCCCAAAATTATTTTCAGGAAACTGATGGTGGTGTTAAAAGTACAGAGGATGGAAAAGGCATGAGAGAAATAATGGATGAAATCTCTCTGAAACAGTCATGTTTTTTCATGCTTTCTGTATTAAATATGTGGATAAATGATGTATTTTTATATCATGAAAATTAGTGGGTCTGTAGTAGCAATAATGCTACTACTTCTCAGTGTTTTCACCATAATGTTCTGAATTTGGTTTCACTGGAGGTATACAGAACAGTAAAAAATAGTCTTACTTGAGAATATTTTTCTTTTAAAAAAAGAAAGTATAATGTCCATAAATTGAGGATGTAAATGAGAGCTCAGAGAAGTTCCAAGTGCACCACAATGCCAATTATATTTTAATGTATGAACTACTGATGGATGCATGTGTGAGATACACATGCATAAACACTACTAAATTTGACATTTGAGAGCCTTCCTTTTCAAATTTCCTGATGCATGTCTGTTTAAAATCTATTTAAAATCTTATGCCTATTGAGAAACTGTGATACCAGTTCAATTTCATTTTTGCAAAGAAATGTAATACTAATTTTTTTGTGTATGATCTTGTTAAAGAAACCCCAATGAACTACTATCCAATATATGATGAAAGGAGTGAACAGGTTTAATGTAGCTTACTCAGAATTACCAAAATAAAAGTATCTTGTATAGAAAGTTATTTATAATCAATTAAAGTAACACTTACATAGGTTATACTGTTGAAGAAAGACTTAAATGGGTACAATGAGAATAATGCCCTGCAAATTTGAGTCTGTAGTAAAAACTGAGGGATAACAGTTCTTTTCTACAAATTCCACACGTGTGTTATGAGCAGCTGTCTGAAGGCTTGCCAGCCTCTGCATTCTCGTGGGGGCTTGTGAGGACAAGCTAATATAGCTAAGTATGTACAGAAATACCAACACACAAAGTGTGCTGCAGCTCAGGATTCAGACTTGAGTGTTTGTGTGCACTTGTAAGCACCCACACAACCTGCCTGCCTTATGTGCCACTTTAGTAAGGGAAGCCTGGAGGTGCACAGCCACTGCAGGACTTCTGGTGAGATCAGTAGACTTCTGGCTGCCTTCCTTCTGCTGCAAGCTCTCCTGGGGTAGGCATGGTGCCAGCATGCAAGGATGTTTGGCTCTCCATCTCTCTAAAGCTGCCTTCTGCTCATGAACCAAACTTCTTCAAAATATGCTATGACAATTGATTAATTACTTATGTTAGCAAAAGCTAACAAACTAGTTATAACTAGTTTGTGGCACAAAGCAATAATGCTCAATGAAACATTAATTTCAACAGTGAGAAGATCAAGTAGCAAGAGAGACACACAGATATACATCCCTCATACATTACTAACTAGAGATGTGCTATGTTTAACCCATGCTGTGCCTACACCAGAGAAATTGTATTCCCATACACCTTCCATTCCAGCTGACTGCAGGAGGGCACCCATCTGATGAGAATGGGCTTGTTCTGACCATTCAGCATAAATCATTATAAAACAATGAGTAATTATAAAGTTACTTCAACCTAGGTCCAGCAACGAGGGTGAGATTTCAGTGCTTTTTTCCTTTGGATTTTTGTGCTGCCTCCTCTGAGGTTTTGTTTCTGCACATAAAGTTGTGCCTGTTGTGGCTGTTCCTCTAGGGGTTTTTTGAAGTATCTTGGCCAAAGAAGTACAAAAATTTTACTGAGATTAAGCAATTCATCTGTCCATATCTCATTCAGGTTTTTGTTACTGCACATTTTGATGCCCTCTGATAAGAAGGCATATTTTATCTTTCTGCAAAAAATAAAACTGTATATCGCAGATATAGACAAGATCCATCCCCTCAATTAGCAGCAAAATAAATTTTCATCAAAACCAGCTGCTGTTTCTAAGAAAAGATAGCATTCTCCAGGTTTTGGGTTGTTGTTTTGTGGTTGTTTTTGCTTTAATATACAAATCTCATTGCATTCAGATAATTAAAATGCCGTAACAGTTTTCACATTTCATTGCCTAATTAACAGCAATAAAGGCCACACTAAATCAGGATGGATCTGTAATTTCATCACTAATCGCACAAGTGTGAGTGTCAGAATCATAATGAGATGCACAAATCTGGAGGTAATGAGGCTGTGGCTGTCTGGGAAATTAGAGCAAGTGCTGGCACAAATTGTACAGCAAGGTTTATTCCCATTTTATTAATTATATGCTTGCCCAGGGAATTGTAACCAACTCAAATTACTTTAATTTGTGAAATTCATGGTCTAGCTATGAACCTGACGTCTGAGCATGAATCTGGGTTCTCCATTCCTCCCTCAATGCAAAAATTGTGAAACATTTCAGTGCCCTGAAATGTTTTAGGTGTGAAGATTTTGACATTCTAATATGAAAGGTTTTTACAATGCTGATGGCAGCAGTGTTGCATAGTGACCATTTAGTGCTGATGGGACCATCCTACTATGTAGGACACCAAGGCTTTCTGAGGTGGAAAGGTGTTTCAGTAACACAAAAATGAAGGGTATGGCAAATTAAAAATATTTGGGGCATACATAGTGACTGGTATAATTTAATTTCTTCTGGTGTAATACTTCTGCCATCCTAACTGTTTCAGTCAAGTGGGAGTACAGTTTTGCATTCTAACAAAAACCTGTTGTAGTGCTACAGACCAATAAATACTGATTGAAACTCGATTCCTGTGAGGTTGGTTGATTTTTATGAATAGATCATGCAAGTTAATGTGTTTTAGACCCAGATGATTCAATGATTTGTGCTGATTCTGTCTTGAGGCTGTATGATAAACTACCGAGTAATTTGGATGTTTATACATCTGAATTGACTATTTTGGAACCCATACATGTTTTATGTTGATAACCAAGGATGACAGTGATCTTTCTCACACTGAAGTATAATTTGGTAATCCTTAGCACTCAAATGTCATACTTAGGGATTTTGTTCTAAATGCTACTAGACTTGTACATGGAAAATCTTCTGTAACATGCTCATAAAATCACTCTTCATTGTATCTTTATTCAGTTTCTATGCTGTAGTATTGTTTCTAATCAAACAGTTAATATCATACCTGCTGTGATTGCCAAAAGGATTGTTCAGAAGGAGTTGAATGAGTTATGTTTCCTGGGTTATGTTTGTTATGTTGTTGTAAAGGTGCTGGTGAGTTTAATGATTATCTTCAGTAGCATGATAAATATTTTAGAAGAACAACGCAGACAATCCTGGAGTGGGAAATGCTTGATTTATTCCCTTTCCCTAGATAAAGGTCGTTACTAGCAGGTAACTCCTTGTATTAGGAATGAATAGCTAAAAAGTCTATTATAAAACCCTTCTCTAGTCATACTGAATGCAGCATTAGCTGTTGTTAGCCAACAATGCTATATTCATTAAATCTGAGAGAGATACTATTTCCAATTTCTGGTAGTCACCAGGAAGGGCTGGTGTGTATTTACCATATAAGGATCAAGTTCCTGGTAAAAGGCTGTCTGAACTGCCGTCTTGTGTGTGTCAAATGTATTGCTTGGGTTGAGAACTGTATTTCAGTCAATCAAAACAAAACCTTGATATATTTCATTGCCTCTTTGCTCCAGACTGGCATGTGGTTTTGCTCACATTTCCAATCTTGTTGGGTCTTTTAGGTCTTTGCATTAAAAGAAAACAGCAGTAGCCTTGTAAAACCTACAGTAGCACAAAAAGTTTTTCCTCCACTTGTTTTTTGTTTTTTAAATCAGCCCAGTTGGACTTACTCAGTGCTCTGCAGATAGTCTGTGTCCTTAACCAGTATGTGAGGTTTACTAAGGTACGGATGAAGCCATACTTAATACTGCCAGCATAAACCCAATACTCACCTCTTCATGTTTTATTAACAGATGGTGTTAGAAGAGGTTCAGTGTCATTTTTCAAAGGACTTACTGATTGCTACTTCAGGAGAAAATTTTATCTGTGTTTTCCTATTTGGCACCACTTTCAGTTAAGAAATTTGATTTAAAAGTTGAAGTTTGACTAAACAATGGTTCTGATACCTCCCATAAGGCTGGTTGTTCCATCTCAAGATGCTGTCTGTCAGATCCTTGTTTTTAGGTTCCTGTTCCCTGGTAAAAGATTTTGGAAATACAAAGCTCTGGGAGTTTATGCCCTAAGAGGACAGGTGACAGACTGCAATGTAACCCGCACAGTGAGTGGTTGTGTGCACTGAACTGAGTTTATCCCCAGTCTTTGATGGATAGCAGGCATGTCCTCTCAACTCTCAGAGGAAAAACTTTCAATGGAAATTGCATCCTTTTTTCTCAATTTTTGTTCCTCAGATTTTCCCACAAATTAATATTTTTTGAATTCAGCCTTGTCATGTATCTGTAAATATTCTGTAACCTTTTATTTGACTTTAAGAAAATTGTTGTCCATCATATTGCTTCAGAATTTGTTTATTCTTTGCATCCCAGTACTGATGTGCTATAATCAGGAGCTAACGATCTTTTTTTTTCTTAGAGCTTTTGCATTATTTATTATTTGCATTCCAGTA
The DNA here is from genome assembly GCA_013401135.1 of Cettia cetti. Taxonomy (NCBI): domain Eukaryota; kingdom Metazoa; phylum Chordata; class Aves; order Passeriformes; family Sylviidae; genus Cettia; species Cettia cetti. The sequence goes on along the minus strand of VZUI01049255.1, from coordinate 47,502 downwards.
TTGATGTGCTATAATCAGGAGCTAACACTCAAAAAAATTTTTTTTTTTAGCTTTTGCATATCTGTGAATATCAAGAAGACTGTGAGGTTTGGGAACAAGGAATAAAGAGAAAGGAAACTATATGTTTTATCTCAGTATTTATTTTCTAGACTAATTTAAATTTTTTTTGTACAACATATGTTTTTCAGTTATTTTGGTTGGGTAGAACAGAGGATGCTGTTTGGCATCCCAAAAGGTGCCCCATGACATTTGTACTATCCACATTCTTGGAGTTTTCAGTTTCTCCTTATCTCAAATGTCGAACTGAAATGCAGGAAAGTGAATTTTCTCAAACCTGAGAGGTGGATCTGTGGACAATATTCTCTTCCCAGATTCTCATACGTTGCCTCTATGTGGATTTAGTATTGCAAAGATATTTGTGAATTTATACACTGAACTGATGGAATTCTAGGAAATTATCAGAAAGCAATTGAGTGTATAAGAGGGTCTGGAGTAGAAGCAGCAGCTCAGCACTGAGAAATGAATGGGTCTTTATCTACAACTTACAGATAAGTGGCAGTGCTAATCAGAAATCTATCAGATATCTACATCTTTTCTTCCTCTTCCCTTTCTTTTCTATGTAAGTTGGTTTAACAGATGCCTTTTTGAAGGGCAAGAAATACTGAATCATGATAAAAATTGAATACCTAAGTTTATTGGTAAAGATTGTCTAAAATAATGTGTAAAACTCTAAAGCAGCAGTATGAATTGCAGTTGACCTAGTTTTTTGTGACTTGATGAGCTCATACTGGCTTTGAAGGTACTCAAGCTTTTGTAGCGTAAACTGTTATTTTGAAATGTGATTATCCTGTTGAACTGTGGTTAGAATTCATTGTAACTTCATTCATTATTCAGAAGACTGTAGCCTTAATAGTAGCTTAAGATACATGTCATGTATTCGTAATGAATTAATTCCCTTTCAGCATTGATCAACGCTTAATGTATAATTAGTAAGCAGATTTAACAATGTGCTAGGATGATACTCTCTGCTACATAACCATTGTGCTCATATCTCACAAAATCCGGGGCAGAGAGAGGCTGCAAAAGAAAGGTTTTCACAACAGCACTGCTGTTCAACAAGTAAAGAGAGTATGTTGTGTGTTACTGGATTTCACTGTAGTATTTGTGTGTTGTATTAACATTGAGTTGGTACTGGAAGATGAAGATGGAATATGCTGTTTCTAACTAGACATTTGAATGTCTAACTTAATTCTAACTCAGAATTTGAATGTCAGGAATGCCTAAGGTTGTAGTGAGGTGGGGTCAGTCTCTTCTCCCAGGTAACAAATGGCAGAATGAGAGGAAATGGCCTCAGGTTGCAGCAGGGGAAGTTTATCATGAGAAACTTCTTCACTGAAAGGGTGGTCAGGCATTGAACTCCAAAGAGGGAGTGGAATCACCATCCCTATGAGTGTTCAGAAGGCATCTACATGTGGCACTTGGGGACATGGTTTAGGACTGAAGATGGCAGCTTTAGGTTAGCAGTTGGACTCGGTGATCTTAAAGGTCTTTTTGAAGCTTAAAAATTTCATAAGTGACAGACAGTTTTAAAATTAACCTAGGATGACTATAGCAATGACTGGAATTAGATCCCTCTTCTGTGGGTGTTTGTACGTTTTGCTATCTTAACGTTACCCTTAGACAGCAGAGTAATTGGAAGGTCTAGAGGGAGTTGTTGCTAAGAACACCCTCCCTCCCTTTACTGAGCTTGCACAGCTGTAAGTAAAGAAATTCCCAGGCATAACAAGCTGTTCTCAGCTATTGTACTACTGCTCTCCACTCCCTTTATGGAGGTGTCCTGTAGAAATACTTTAGAGCAGAGTTTAAGGGCTTCTATCTATTCAGGCATAGAGTATGTGAATAGCTACATAAGAAGTTTATAAATGAATGAATAAATAAGCAAACACTGTATGCATTTGCTTCTTAGAAATTTCTGCAAGTATAGCCTCATTTCAGAAGAAAACTTGGCCTGTGCTCTTTGCTGGTCAAAGCCTGAGCACAGCTGTCCCAAAAGCATATTGATAAATGGCTGTACTTGGTTAGTGTAGGTCTGAAATGCTGAAACATACACAGCATTCAGCATGTTCTAACAAGCAAAAGTCAGATGATATTCATTATGTTGCACTGATTTTCTGAGTGGCTCTGAGAATGTTGGAAGAGCTGGTAATGTCATATGGACAGCTGTAGTACAGCACAGCAGTCAGCTGTTCACAGGCAACAGCTAAGAGTTGTTTTAGGGAGCCCTCATGATGTATTTAAACACAACTGTCATATTACAAGCAATTAGAAAAAGTGTTTTATGGACAAATGAAAAGTTTCTGCACATTAAATATGATAATTTTATCTCTTGAAATAGAATTCATATAAAGTTACACTGCATCCAATAATAACTATGAAATAGCATCATCTAATTCCAGCTGGCCAAATGTTTGGTTGCTGAATGTTTTTCAGTGCAAGTACTTGCTGAGCCATGTGAGATGGTGAAATGGCTTGAACTAAGTAGTAATCCTTATTCAGCCCATCAGAGCACTGACCTTCTGGGGTTACTACTTACCAAACCAAGACACTTGAAAGGCTTTCAATTTGTTGATTTCCCACACATTTAAAAAAGATTATTCTGACTGCAGCTATAACTTAATCTAGTGCTCCTCATAGGAACTGTTAAGATGTAAAAACCAGTGTGTTATCACTGGGTACAAAACTGCAATAAGAGTCTCCTGTAAAAGGAACATCAGACAGGCAGAGTCCAGGAGAACACACTGCTCTAAACATGGGAAGAATTGCAAGCATCGCTCACTGCAGCAGCTGTAGCAATTAGCCAATTAAACAGGTTTTATTGATGATCTGCAATAGCTAATAAACTTTTAACGAGCTATAAAACACCCCATGGATCAATCTTGCTATTAATAGGCTGGATCACAACCAATACTTGTTAATTCTAACTAGCCTTATTGTTGGGATATGGAAGGAGTAAGTGGACTACATGCCAAATGTGAAAGTGGAGACATCATTCCAAATAAATTCTGATAGTTTAGGGAATATTTATAATTTACTTCAGCAGATAAAACAACTATTTGGAAAAGGAAGGTCTGGGAGCATCTTTTTAGCTTTCTCCATGTCATTAAAGCAAGGATGAGACTTCCAGCCATCAGACTATAGCACAATCACAGAAAAGCTGATAAAGAAAACTGGGAAGGTTTGAGGGGATTAGGGATTTTCTACAGGTCTATGTAATACAAAACCATCTCTAGGGGAATCGCTGCTTCAAAACAGAGGGCTTAAGTAACTGTAGTAACTACTTGCCTGGTACTGTATTTTTATCTGATTGGCTGAATGTTATTTTTCTCAACCAAAATGGTTATTTAATCTTGCACACTGGCAGTTTGGGGTTTTTTTTAAGATAAAAACATAGAAGGCTAATAGGGAGATATTTAAGGATTAAGAAGTTGTAGAAAGTAACATGTTCACAGATAAGATATTCCTAAAAGTTTTAAAATACCATACATAGTAAAGAGCTCAAGAAGTATGTATTCAGTATTACTGTTATAGGATAAATTTATTGAGATTCCTAGGGGTTTGAGTGAGTGACTGATACAAGATGGAACTGTGAATTTATGGGAAGTTCTTACCAAATTTCCAAGCAACATCAGTGTTCATAGTTTGCATTTTTTAATTTCTGATGTCACATTTTCTTGTGGTTAGTCCAGTACTGTTATTTCTATCATACCATTACCAAAATGTTGGTTCAGCTGAAGATTCAGATTGTTGTTCAGGGAGATTGATTGTCATGATCCATGCACACGCATCCAATTGTGCACTTAAAGACAGAAAATAACATTATCTAACATAGGTCCTCTTTCTAGCTCCAAGCATGAAAAGCACTTACCTCAGTGTAATGTAAATTCCATACATAAACATTTCAAATATTAAATTTTTGCACAAAAATGTAGGCTCCTACTCTTTTAAAAATAGTTGTTTCATGTCCTGGAGTGTTCTTCTTTATCTTCCTCTTTGGTGCGGCATTGTAATGGAAATTTTCTGCACCTAAAGTAACTAATAAGCTCATCTGTTTTTTTGTAAATATTTAATTGTGCACTTTATACGTCTGTTACAGTTTGCACATCTTTGGAGTTGGCAATAAAAATATTTGCAGGTATCAGAGAAAACACTCCCATTGTAAAGTGTGAAAGAAACTGTAGCACAAAAAAACCCTCTTAGTAGATGAGATATGCTGCAACAAGAATCAGGCTTATAACCATGGAGGCTGTCCCAACAAAACCTTCAGTTACACTGCCGTTGTTGCTAGAAAATTACCTTTGGTTTCTTGGCTGTGAGTTAATTGAATGTATAAATAATAAATCAAAGCCACTCTACTAAGTAGCATTTTAAGTGAAATCTGTTATGCAACAAAAGATTTATCTGCAACAGGTAAATAAACAGGAACCAATACAAAGACTGTAGGTACACCAGTAAAATGTTGGTTGCAGCTGACTTTAGGTCTTTCTTGTTCCAAAGCCACTACAAAAACAATATAAATTCGGAACAGTGCAATGTGTAAAATGCCATTTGGTGGTCATTTGGTTTGCATCTGTTGTGCAGTCAAGTACTTAAACTTTTTCATGTGATCTCTCTGAGATCAGTTGAGCTGTTTACTTGCAACTTGCAGCAGTTATAATTAATGTGGTGAGATTTCTTCAGGAAATTAGGTTACTGCAGTTGGGTGTTACCTAGAACAGTCTTTGCAGGAACTGCAGACAAAACGACTGGGGCAAGCCATGAAAGTGGGGCATGAGCATTGCTACGTGTGCAGGTTGCTGGGTTTGAAGTTCACCATCGTCCTTGTACTCATACCTTTGCTGGGTCTCAGTTGGTTACAGTGCTGTCACTTTCCTTGCTTCCCTGACAGTTTTTTTGGAGGCAGATTCTTGTTTATTCCCTGGCTATGGATTGTATTTTGCAACTAAGTTCCTTGATGTGCATGAGCGCTGCAAATTCATTGTTAGCACAGACTCTTCTCGAGCCCCTGCTGTACAGGTTCATTTTGCAGTTTGTCTTGTCAGATATTTGTGTTATTTGGAGGAAAAATGAACAAATAAACACCCACTGGGTTTTGCTAATGGGTCCAAGAAAACAACCACTCTTCCACTTTAGCTAGAAAAGGAAACATACAGAGAACATAATAATAAATGTCTGTGTATTTCTTATGGGTTTATTTTCTTCAGTGAAGTATTGTTTGAAGATAATGTCAGAGTCTCTAGAAGTTCATTATTCCCCTCCTGCACAAAATTTTTACCCTTCTGCTTAGGAAACAAAATACTGTTTGCTTGCTATTTTCTCACCAGAGAGCCATTATATAACCCCTCCTTTTCTAACCCTTTGTCTCTTTCCCAGGCAGCCTGGTCTGAGGATGCCAGTCCAGTAGTACATTTAGAGTTAAAAGTGAAGTGAGTTTTGTTTTCGGTAGCAAGGCCTTGTCCAAGGTTGCTCCCTCTGAGTACTTGGTCAGCAAATGGTTGTTTATTGCACTTGGCCTTGGAGAGCAGATGCTGCTCTGACAGAGAACTGCAGAGTGTGTGCGCCCTGAGGCCATAACTGCTGCCACGTTTCTATAACCTTAAGCAAAATTCATAACTTAGTGATATTCTTGGAATTCTCAGAGGTAGTCGATGGAAATGCATCTTGAAGAAATGATATTTAAAAGATTTATTGGGGACTACATTGTATGATCTGTACTGCAGAAAAGGTTGTGAAAAGCTCATTGTGATGTTGCTTTTGGATAGAACATGGATGGAATGGTAATGCAAAGGCTTGTTATGCAAGTGACAGTGATGCTGTATTTACTAAGACGTGGATGTGGAAGGAGCAAAGACTTTGTGACTTTTACAAAATGTAGTTGGTAAATGCTAGGACTCCAGAATCTGTTTTTGCTTAAGTCTCTAAAATTATGAGGAGACAGACTGCATACATCTGTTTAAGTTATTGTAAGCAAAAAGAAATTGGGTGCACTGGATTGCCCAAATTCAGGTTTTTGTTTAGATTACATTTGTAAATTCTTTCTCTATTTTGAAAATTTTAAGTTTCTATATTTACATAATTAACTATTTTGTTACTCTTCTCACTTGCACAAAATGTAAAGGGGCTTCAAAGCACTGGGCTTTTTTTACACCTCTGTAGTGAAATGGAAAAAGGGAATGGCATTGGAGTATTTCAGTTTTATAGTTAGGGCACAGTTTGATTTTGATCCTTTTCCTATTCTGTCTAAATTGCACAATTTGCACAGATTAGATATTACTGATGCAAAAATTGTTACTCCAGGGGACATGAAGACGTAGAATCTTTTTAGCTTGGTAGTTGCCTAAAATATTAGAAGAGTGATAAAAGTTATTTTCTTAACTAGCGAAGTTTATAGTGACAAAACCTTAGCGCAGATTAATTTATCTTTTTGTCCATTTTACTTATTCTGATGAAGTAGCTGATTCAGGTGCTGCCAATAAAATATTGGTCAGTCCTATAGGTGTTTTCATTTTGGAGGGACCACAAAGTGAGGTTAAATTGTGATGTACCAGTTGAGTATTTAAATATGTACCATTTCACAGATTAGCCTGGTCTTCTTGACAGGGAAAACAGTTTTAGTCTCTTATGGGTATGTCTTATCCTGAAAGGTTGCTTTGTTATTATTGTAAAATGAAATTTTGAGGGATTAGGCACTTACAGAAAGACTGAGATTATCCTATGTTATAGCCTAAAACTGCAAAAGGCAAGAAATATGCGTGCTTTGTTATCTCTGAAGTGCTTGTTATTTATTTTTGAGTTTTTGTTATTTTCATTACAAAAGTAAAAAACTCTCATCTTACACTTTTACTTCCAAGTTCCCAGAATTTTTATCAGTCTGCACTTCTTTCACAGCATCAAGTGTTAGTTACCTCTCATGCTCATGACTTGCAGTTATGAAATCTCTGAAGCAAATCTCAATGAACTTCCAACCATAATATTCAACCATGGTACCATTGTAGTACTACCTGCATTTATGATGTTGGGTTGCTTGAATAGTTTTAGAATGCCACAACATGTTAGTATGTTCCTCAAGTTATGTTTAGAGTTTTGCAAATGTTTGCTGCTTTTTTTATCACAGTGATTGGAAAAGAATTCTGATGTAACTGTTTTAAATAGCGAAGTTAAAATCATTGTAACAAATCCATTTATGTATTAACTGACATTACATTGGCAGTGACTTGTTAGAGCCAGTTGGTAAGCAGTCTGTTTTGAAAATTAATATGCTCTCAATAGGACAAGTGAAAAAGTAACAAATTACTAGAAAATATAGCTTATCTCTGTGGACTTGCTGAAATGCCGTAACAGTAATTAAAAATAACAGCCATTTTATCAATGTTCTTAAATTCCAAAGTTTAACAGTCATTAATTCATAAAAAAATATGATCATGTTTACTGGCTAATTAGTATTACAGAAACCATATATAAATGATAAATCATGGCTTACTCTCTTAAGGCATGTCTCAGTGTATATGCATGGTGTATATTTCTAAAATCTAATGTTATACCAAATTTCAGAACCTGTGATCCCTTAAGCATGTTGTACAATTTTCTGAGCAAATTAGACCAGTAAGATGCCAGATCTGTTGCAATTAACATTAAGAACCTGGTTCTATTTCTAATGCTTTTCTAAACATTGTAAAATTAATACACTTACTTCGATTCACCTTTGAGCTGTGTATGTTTCTAGGCAAGGCTTATGCACCAAACCAGCACTTGTTGGAATATGATTCAGTATCTCATCTGCTCTTTTCTCATTCCTCCTGAGCCACAAACTTTGCTAGTGTGTGACGTGTTCTGTTAATGCTTGTTGCTCTATGGAGATTAAACCATGGCTGATGGAACTCTCCCAGACTTTTTCACTTACCTACATTTCTCCCTCATCTACTGCAATTGCACATACTTGCCCTCTGGGAAAACAAAATTGAAATAGGTGCTAAAACCACGATAAGTTTTACATTCTCCTAACTGATTACAGTACTTAGGGACAAAGTAATACAAACGATTTCTGGTTTGTTATTTATTTCCTGGTTCAAAGGAATGTGTAGCAGACAGTGGTGTTGGCTAGAAATTGGCAAAGGCTGATTAAATGTGACCCTTAGCTGAACGCTGGTGTACAATTTGTTGAAATGTTCTTGATAGATATCATGATATTCCAAACACCAGAACTGGGAACTGCATTTGGAGTACTTTTATGAAGTTAGTGAAACAGTTTGTCACTTGTATTTCCTGTTTCTGTGGTCCTTTCTTATTAATTTCTGATATTTTGTTTGACTCCTTGGCAATTTTTGAGTGCTAGACAGATGCTGACAGAGAACAACATATATAAACACCAAGATTGATTTTCTGGGTGACGGTAACTTATTCAGAACCCATATATTTTTCTCATCTTTTTTTTTTTTTTTGTGTTTATTAGTATCTGATTTTAGTTGCCATTTTATTGTGACATAATTTCTCTGAGCTTCTGCAACTCATTTTGGTCAAGTTTGGTTTTTAATTGGCTCTGAGCATTTTCATATCATCAGCAAATTTTGCAGCCTTGCTAATTTTTACAAATTTTTGTATATGAAATGAACTGCAGAGGTCACAACACAGATATTTGTGAAACACTGTGCCTTCTTTCTGTTGTGAAAACAACCACTTACTGTTGCCAGATAAACAGTCCATATGTCTAATAATCTGATGAAAAAGCCTTTTTCAGTGCAGAACTATGGATTCCTACTGGTATCCTCTTTCCTTCTTGAGAGGATTTGAAGTCAGAGAAAGCCAGGCTTCTGAGACACTCAGAAATAGAAAATTATGGAAAAATATTCATGTAACAGCTGTTCTCTCTTTAAGGGATGCATCTGTATGCCCAATTTACTTGTGGTCTGCCATGCACTGCCCACGGTAGAAGATACATGCCTTCATCCTTTGGTCACACAGATTAGTTCCCTTAAACCAGAGCAGTTGTTCTCCTCCAGTTCTGTCATTTCACTTGCTCACACTTAAAGCTGCAGCCATGCTCTGCTCCCATTTACCCACTGACAAAAAATGGGTGACAGAAACTTGTGGGCCGATGCACCTGTGCACTGCAGTTCTCTGCAAGTGACCCTGCCTGGGGGTTGAACCTGGGAATGCTCAGGTGGTGCCAAAGGCTTGTGCTTGCTTTCAGGTCTATGGGCTGGGCTGAATAGCTTGGAGAAACACTGCCTGCAGTCATGGCTTTGCCATATTCAGTTGATCCCTCTGTAGGCTGCAGGTCAATGTGTAACTGGCAGTGACTGGATGGTGTGCAGGTATTTCCCAGAGTTCCACTGCCAGCAAAACCTTGTGACACGCAAGTTTGGGGTTTGAAATACCTTCACTCCCCCTTGGGCTTAGTGTTGCAGAAGGGCATGAACACCATCAGACAATATTTGAATTAGTGAATATTTTCAGGAGTGAATAATGCATAAACCCATCTCTTACTGCCACCAACAAATCATGTTGTTTTATAATGAAATATGCATTTCTTTTATATTTGAAAAACATAAAGTACATTCATTTTGTGGGCAGTGCAAAATTTATGATCTTTTTAATTATTCATTTCAATGCTTTTTAAAGTTTGTAGATATATTTAAGTGACATGACAGATGACGACTCTGTCCCTCACCAGCTCTTGAAAGAAAATATGATAAATTGGGAACTCCTAAGGCCTGAGCCTTCTCTTTTCCCCATCAGTTTAGATATCATCTCTGTCTGCAACACAGGTTGCCCAAAGCATTTGAGCATTTAATTCTTCCTGAAGTCTTCTGTAGCAAAGGATCTTAATAGTAGGAAAATGTGTGAAAATGTCTGAGGCTCTGTGCTTGAGTACCTGCAAGGCAGTGCTTGGTGTGTTAAGAGGGTCAGACCTAGCATGCAGGTTTTGTGTTACTGTGCCATGCGCAAATTAGAGATGGAAGCATTCAATTTGTGTTTCATGGCCTTGTGTATTTACCTTTATAGTCAGGATTTTTTAAAAGAACATTTTTCTTTGTAATTGACATGGAGGAATAGAAATTTAGACTTAAAAACCACCAGTAATAAATCATAATTTGTCAGGTCTGGTTTGTTATATCCAAATGACAAACAAGAACAGCTGTGTACTGCTTTTGACTTGCATTTGTGTCTCTTGTATGAGACAGCTCTCTTCTAACTTTTTGTGCAATTTATATGCTTTACAAGTTGCATTTGTTGATAAACAGGACACTAGGAGAATTTTTACACAGTAGCATTTTGAGTAGTCAAAAAGTGAGATGAACATTTGGTTTTGATAGGTTTTCAGGTTTTCCTTGTGAGAAACACTCAAGTATGTATTTCAGACAGTTTTCTAAATGCTGCTATTGGAAAAACTTGATATTTTGTCAGTTCTTTGAAGATAGTGCACATGGTTTTGAAACAGTCAATTGCAAATCACAGGATGCAATTCTTTCAGCTTGCCGTACTGTCGTTGCAGTAGCCTTCAACTACTCTGTTTTTCCTAACATGAACTACCTTGACCATGTGTACACTTCAACCACTGCCCATTTGACACACTACCATGATGAATTGCCTGAAATAACTCAGCAAGACATTTTGCTGGATTTACTGGTGTAAGATTACTTTGACTTTGTTACTTACTGCTTTGAACATGGTTATATTCTTTTCTGATTCAAAGTTGTGAACTATACACTCCTTCAATTACCAGGGTTCTTCCAGTGCTATTCTCTCCTGCATTAAACTGCTCTCTCTGGACTTTGAGAACTTTTAGAGTTGTAGATATGATTGTTCACTTACTCCTGTACATCTAACTTTATGACATAAAGAAATTAGAAAAACGCTTTTGTTTTGTTATTAAAAACACTAATAATACTCCTTTCCGTCACTGTACTCTCATTGTAGTAAGGAAACTGCCCAGTCTTTTGATTTAGGTAATTCAAATGCAGCAACTAATGCTTTCACAGAATGAGTGTTTAACACAGTGTAACCACTAGACTACAGTGTGCCCTCCCAAGAAATTTCCTATTTCTCCTGAAATTACATTTAATTGCAACCATTGTCCTGTCTGACACATCAGTCTTAACAGAACAGATACTTCCCTTTACAAGGTCCTCTTCTGCATATGACCTGGTTCAGCAGGGGAGCATGCCACAAATTACTTAGTTCTCTTTGCTGACATGCCTCACTGGGACAGCCAATACCAGAACGTCACTCATCAGCATTTTCTTTGATGTATTTAATTTTCTGTTAGTGAATTAAAGCTGACTTTGACATTCAGTGCATATTGAATATCTGGGGGGCACTTTGAGGTACTTCAGGAAGAGTCTTGCTGTCTGATTGTGTTTTTTGTCATCTGAGGCTCTTGCTGAGGATCCGACTTCTTTCCCTCTGCTGTGCAAGTGTGCTAAACCAAACCCCTTTACTGTTCAACTCAAGCTGTGAAAGGCTTGATCAGCAACTGGTAGCTCTTTCTTGAATGCTAATGTTAGAGATTCTCCAGTTAGCTAATTGTGGCCAAAGGAAAACTGAAAAGTTTTACAACCATCAAGTATCTTACCTTAAGCATTAAGCAATGCTCTTTTTTCATGGAGTACTTAACCTATTCAGAAGCTGTCTGGGCACAACACTGAGTAATGTGCTTTAAAGTTTGAGCAGGGAGGTTGAATGAGATGACCTCCAGTGGTTCCTTCCAACCTTAGCCATCCTGTGATTCCTAATGCCTTGGAAAAGAAAAAAGGAAGTAGCAGAGAGCAAGCAGATAAATTATGTCTAATTTCTGTTTTCTGCTTAACCTTCTGTACTGGCATTTTGTTTCAGAAATTTAACTCATAAACCACTATAAGGTTCTCCCTGAGCCTCCTTTTTCTGTGGGCTAAATACCCCAGGCTCCCGCAGCCACTCCTCAGCACACCTGTGCTCCAGATCCTTCCCCAGCTTCTTTGCTTAGCTGAGAATGTTTTATAGAGGTTGCTAGCTTGTCATTTACATAATGCAAGGAGTTTTAAATTATTTGGCTTATACAGAGGAACACAGTTTAATCAGGCTTCCACCACGCAAGGATTGTTGCTGAATCCTTCATGGCTCTTTCCTATGTTAAATAAAATTTTAGAACTTCTTTATGAACAGTACATACAAATTAGACCTGAGTCTCTTTATATAAGGTTTTAAAATAATGCTGGAAGTAATTCAAGTGGGCATGATATCCAGTGTGAAGTTTCAATCTGTCTAGTAAAAGCAAGTACAGCTTTGTTTTATGTTGGGGATATTCCTTGTTGATAAATGAGTTGCCTGTGACCATAAAAGAGAGGTAGGAGTAGCAAACCAGCAATAGAACATTTAACTCATAACTCTTCTAGGAGTTAACCCCTAGGTCCTGCTCCCTCATTACTAAATCACTTAGATTTACTAAACTGGTTGGAGCAAAACTTGCTCTCTCAGCATCTACTTCAGCCTTGTAAAATCATAATGAACCTCAGCAAATATCAGCGCACAATCTACGTATTAATGTTTCTTATGAGTAGGGTAATGAAAAAGATATTTTATTCTTCTGTCTCTAGAAACATAATCCATGATGTAAATTGAGTCGGTTTTGTTCACATCTGATATTCTGAATGATTATGTTGTTTACTATTCTGTTTTTAATATATGTAGGTAAGTATATTTACTTTTTTAGTGCTGATATTTTAGTAACCAGGCTTATTGGTATTTTAATTATATTTCAATCCTAATGTTTCTATGTTTGTCCTTAAATCTTATGTAAAGTTCATCTTTCCTTAATCTATCCTGAGTTCTGGAGATTATTATAATTTTCAGTTTCCCAGTTCTATCCTTTCCTGATGTGTTTTTCCTCTGCTGTACATAATTTCTCTCCATGAGTTTCTTCTCTTTTTGATTGTGGGCTTCATGTTTCCAAAGGTGAATGCTTTTCTTTCTCACAACACAGATTAATCTGACTTTGCAGCTTTGTTTTTGAGATACCCTTGAATCCTGACGCAATTCAGCAAAAGAATCAAGGTCTTGCACATGCATATTTAGGATACTTATCTTGAGGGATACAAGTTATTATTCAGGTAATAATTCCTTATCATAATTCTAACTCAATTAGACTTGACACTTGAAATAGAGTGTGGCTGTTCATACTGGACTTGAAAAATGCAATAAGGGGAAGAAAGATTAATGTACACTGCATAAAATGGGAAAAAAATCCAACCAACCAAAAAAAAACCTGCCACTGATTCTTTTACTGAGAAACAATGAAAAATAACATGGTGTATTTTCATTGGTTCTGGACCACTCTTTTTAAGTCAGTCTTCCATATCTCCCATTTCTGTTACTTTGATTCACATTGCAGAGCAGTCGTGAAATACACAAAATTAATTTCTTTTGGACAAGAGGTCCAAGACTCTGCTATGGAAACCCAGGGTCTAGCACATAAGAAAAGCCTCATGTGAGGTGTTTTATAATACTTTCTCCATTAGTGAAAACTTCTGTTTTGTGTGATGAGAAAATGGCTTCTTGATGACTGTCTAACCAGGTTATCTTGCATGATAAATCAGGACAGCAAGGTTCATAAGCCTCCAGAATGCTTTGGAATACATAAATTATAGAAGTTATTAGTATGTCATGCATATTGTGATTGCATAGTTATTCTAAAATACATTTTCAATGCAGTTGAAGTTAAGCAGGCAATCAGTCAAGTTTAAAAGGCGATTAAGTTATTCTGTTTGCTTGCATTAATGAAAATCACTATCTTTGCTATTTTTAGAAAAAGATGTAAAGCTCCAGTTTCAATTTTGTCAGTGCTGACCCATGCAGGAAGATTACTTCTGTACATAAGGGCTACATTCTTCACTATATGTGGGGGTGAAGTGGAGTACCCAGTAACAGCATCCTACAGAACTTTCATCTTTTACTAATGAATGTGTTATGTTCTTTTAGAAGACTTCTTAGATCCTTTTTATTTTCCTTTATCTAAATATGATATATGAATATGAATCCTGTGATTAATTCTCATGCATTTTTTTCTATCAGCTGGTCTTCTATATTAATGCTGGGTGGTAAAAATGATGAAATTACCCTAATCTTTACCCCCCAAAATTCATACAGTATGTCTTAATAAGAACTTTCATCTGAAAATATTGACAGATGCTATATCAAAATATTTCATAGACTTTCAGAATCTTTAGAGCTTCATACAGATTTTAAAATAATGTAAGAACTTTATGTAGAGATTTAAAATCTTTTGAAAAGGAAGTAAAACACTGAAACATGTTCTCTTATAGGGTAAGAATTTTATGCTTTACAGTATTCATTTTGTTTGTAAATTCCCAATGATGCAGCTGAAAATCAAATTCAACAGCAAAAATGCCATTGCTGTTTGCAGAATGAAAGTTAACTAATTTTGACTACTAAACATTTTGAGTTTATTTTTGTGTTCATGCTTCTTTAAATGTTACTAAAGTACTTCAATGTTTAAGTAGTTCTTAATTTATTATTTAACTAGCTACTCTTTTGGAAATATTTGTGGATCCAAATGCAAGGACTTGTATACTAATGTGTGCAAACATTGACTATCAGAGGGGGAAGAGTTTGGGATTTGCCTATTTTTTCAGGGAAAGAGAGATACCATTGATTTGATACTGACAAAATGGCAGTGTGTGTGACTTTCTAAAGAACTTATGAGTCTTGGTTTGATTCAAAAGTTGGTTTAACTTGCTAAAGATATTATCAAGAAAGAAATTTTGGTGCTGAAGGTGAATATCAGACCTCAGTCAAGAATTTTTTCCTACTGTTCTATTTGAGGTTGTAATTAGGGACAGATAACAGAGCTATAAAATCCTAATGATTTCCATCAATTTTGATTATTAGACCTGACTTTTTTCAAGAAATTCTTTAGACTCTGGGTAAAAACATAGTTACCTTGTGTTAGCTTTAAATTAAGTTTTGAGTATGTGGTGACTCACATGAAAAGGTAAGAAAACTTGTAGATGTTACTTGTATTTTATTATAAACACCATAAGTTGGCTGGAATGAAACAGTGCCTCTAGTTCTGTGAAGCCAATGTTGTCTTTCTGCACTCAAAATTATAGAACCAGTTCTTTACAGAATCATGTTTTTCTATCTGTAAAAATTGAGCACCTTTCTGAATTCCATTTGAATTACCCATCTTTTCATTGTTTTAAAAACAAGACTTGAATCTGAGAGATTGACCAAGTTCATGTGGTGAACAGTATGATCTAAATTATCTGTAAGATTGAGAAAAGTGCTCCTGAAGTTACCCAATCCTGTTATGTAATATACTTATGCCAACTTGGTAATTTCTTACCTCTGTCATCTTTTGGGGAAGACAATGACGATTATCTGGAATCACATAAAGGAATTTAAAGACTTGTTATAATTTTTGGATATCTGAATTGATTTTTTTTCTGATTAATTTTTTTTAATAATGGTGTTGCAGTATATCTGAAGAAATAATTATACATCATGGCATCTTTAGTTGGCCATGTAGGGATAAATCACTGTTCTGTCATTAAAAAAAATCCCCATCATTATTGACTGGATTGGTGTTGCTTCTGTCTAGTTTAATTTTTAATGTTATCTCAGACTTCTGTCCTCAGAAGAAGACCTTGTTTTCACATAGGTTTTTTTAATTTAATCCATGGTCTTCCCACTTCTGTCGTAATTGCTTAATATTTATCCATTGTCCCGTAGTGTAAAATGCTGTGAAAATGTGATGGTTTTATGAATTCTTTCAGCATTCTTCTATTCAATATATTCTTACTTTATTGTAGGTACAAATTAGAACAAAGATGATATGTTTGAAAGTGAAGGTGCAGAAAGAACTGTTCTGCCATAGGAGAAGAATATATAGTACCTGCCAGTCAAGTTCATTAAATTATGTTGTTATAGCAACTGGTTAGCCTCTTCCATACTTAAAATATCTTGTGTCAAATAATTAGTGCTGCTTAATTGTATTTTATTGCAAAAAAGGCAAGTAATTAAAGAGGTTCTTTCAATGGCTGTGGGGCCAGAAAGGGTCAGAAACTACTTGTAATTGGAATATGTTTCATGAATATAAATTAATAGATCTAGTAGTCTATCTCTTCATTCCCCAAGATCCAAAAAAGTATCCAGGATATTTGAATTGCTGTTCCTTGCTTGGAAATATTAATGGATAAAAATTACCTCTTGTCCTCAATCATTTTTCTTCCTTTGTTCTTGTCTGCTTAGGAAATCTGTAATGCGTGATGTATTTAGCACATTCACATAGACAAATCGCCCAATAAACTGTATTTTGGCCTTCTCAGGCATTTCTCTGTATCTTGGTTGTCAATCATGTGTTGCAGCAGGTTCTTTTCCTCCAAGTTTGGTCTTCTGCATGAAAACTTTCTGAGCATTTGATCAAAGACAGCAGCCATCATACTCCACAAATATAGAGCTTTGTGGGAGAGAAAAGATTTCTAACTACATATTATTTGGGACTTCAAATCAGCAAGTGCCCAACTTAGTTGGCCAAACAAGTTCAAACAATCTCAATTATGGAATTAGAGCCTTGTTAAGACAAGAATCTGCACTTTTTTTCCTGGTGTGAAGAGGTAATTTTTATTGCTCTTTAGGACTTCTGGAATTGCTCGCCAAGCATTTTTGATGCAGAATACAGAATCCATTATCTGGCAGTAATTGTTCTTTACTTAAAGAGGAAACTGTGCCATCCTGAGGGGGTGGGGGATTGAAATTGAAGAGCTTCTGAAGTGGTGCAGTAGTTGTGTTGTAAACACAGAGTGTTTAAAGCAGTACTGGCACATACAGAAGTAGTTGCAATGTAGAGTGAGAGAGGAAAAGATTACAGCCCTCCACTTCATGTAAAAGTAAGTACAACTAAAATATCACACAGCAAAAGCCTTACCAATCCCAAATGTAGGTCAGTAAGTCTTCCAGTGACTGCAGTTGGAACTGTTTTGTCTAACCCAAGCAATATTTCCCATGTTATCCATGCTTCTGCATTGTAGGGCTTCACAGTTCTACAGCTGACAGTTCCATCTGTTTCACTTCATCTCTGAGTCTTGCTCTCATCCTCTTTTTATGTGTCTTCACCTAACAAGGTCATTCATCCCTCTTCTCTGTGCATACCACTGTAGCAGGAGCTCGTGTTAATTAGGTATGTGGGGCACAGGGAGTTATTCCCAGGTGGCACCTCTGCCATATGGTTTTGAAATAGCTCTTTGCAATGAAAAGTAGAGCTTTACTTCTCCCCTCAGGCCTGCCTTAAGGTAGAAAACTTGACTTGTTTGTGGGTATGAACCTTTCAGAATCTTGTCAGACAAAATCCAACAGAAACAATTTTTTTTTAATTAAAGCAATCAAATGCTTTTCCTGAACCTTTGAAAGAAGCAATGTTCACTGATGAAATCAGAAGAAAAAAAAGGAAAATGAAAGCTTTTTTCCTCAACAGTTGTTTCTAAATTGTGCTTTAAAAAAAAAAAAAAAAGTTTCTTCATTCCAAAATGTATCCATCTCTCAGCCACTATGCTTGTAGTAATTGATCCTTTGCAGTATTTTTCACTCTTTAATCTTGCTTTTGACTTTCTGGATTTGACTTTCTTACATGCATATCATAATGTTAATATTTAGCTTGCTTAGCTTTACAGATAGTAAGTGTTTAAAATACATTCCTCTTTTATTGAATACACAGCTGTGCTGGTGATTGCTCCATGTGTTGGATGACTTGTGTAGGTAGTGCAAAGTTATAGTGTTTTGAAAGTGTTATTGCAATTTAATGTTTGCATATGGAACAACTTGGGAGACAGAAATGCCTGTCTTACCTTTAGCAATGTACTAGGATAATTTGTCAACACTTACTGTCTGAATTCGCTTAAATAATTGCAAAAAGTAAACTTCTGTCATTCAAGCACAGCAAAAGAATTTATTTTCTAACTTCCCCAAATGTTAACACAATTTATATGTACACAGATCCCATATATGCTGAATATAAGCCCTTTTCATTCTTCCTTTAAACCAACAATTTCTTCAGCCAACCAAAGATCTTTTGAGAGGATTAATGCTATAAGTGGTGTTTAATCAAATATTTTAAAAAAACATTAGAGGTAAATAGTATTGCATTTTGAAAGTTCCAGTTAATTTAAAAGGGGCAAAAATGTGGTGACCATTATTTTGTCCCTTAATTTGCAATCCAAGTGTTACTGTTTGATTTAAGTAACAGCTCTTTTGGAAATAATTTTAAATAAGTTTGTGCATATTTCTTTTTGCTTTAAAAATTTAGTGTTAATCTTAGCAAATTTTATCAGAAGGCAGGTATGTGTATTCAGCAGAAACTAAATAGATGAGGATATACAAATATTTTCTGAAGTTACGGCAAAGATATGGAAAATGTTCTGCTGTTTTTTTCATGATGGAAAGTGCCAGGCTTTTCTTTTAAAACTGAACATAGTCACATGAATATGCAGTAGTTTAACTAAATATCAAGAGATTTAAAATTCATGTTCTCAAATGTGTACTTAACTGCCCTGATGAAGATAGTTGCTTAAAAGGGCAAAAACCTCCACTCTCATTGGTTAAAAGATACTTTATGACTTCATAAAGTATCTTCAATTCAAGTAATGCCAAAAATTGAGGAATTATATGATATCTAGATTATTTTAAGGCATGTTAAAATGTATTAACCCTCTGAGATTTGCATTCTTATAAGAGATTAATACTCATTTGCATGAATTTGTCATCATTTTGTCTTACATTAGTTCTGTTGGTGTACACGGTCAGTTGAGAGGAGAAAGATCCCTCTGCCAAGTATAAAAAATTAACTCAAAAGTCAGCAGCAGTGTTCTTTGTTCTTCACTTAACTTGGTCCCAATAGATAGAAAAGAGTACATAGTTCATCTTCACGGGACACTGGAGGTTTGGAGAATTTACTGCTCTGCCATAGATTTTCCTTTAGCATAGTTAACTTCTCTAGTTACAATCCTCTCTGCCAAGGACGGAATTTATTTCTTTCACATGAAACTACCTGCTGTATTGGGCTTGATAACTTAAATTTATTACTGTGCTTCTATAACTCCTGCATCCCCAAAAACTATCCTGTGCTTCTTTTTTTTTATTTATTTAAGGTGTTTGGTGTTCAGATCCTCCTTTTGCCAATACCTTTGGTGTTTCTTTAAGCAGCCAAACCACTCATTCATGATAGTAGTGGAAATTGTAGGCCTGATGTGATTGTCAGCTAAGGAACCTGAACATTCTTCTGAGGCTACTTGGAAGTGCAGATACTTTTGTGTCTCATTCTCAGCATCTTGTGAAGCAAATGGAATCCAAATAGTGGTCAGCTTTTTCAGGGTACAGGCTCCTACTCTAGTTAGTTCATTTCATTGTCTGAAGTTCTGGTTCCTTGCAGACAGCTCTGCTTCTCTCTGACCTAAACGATTTCTCCTATTTTTGGAGAAGATAGGAACATTGCCTATTTTGCTGCCACAGAGGCAGCATTTCATTCCTAAGGCAGTTGCTGACCCAGGTCAGTTTTAGATCCCCACAGTCCTGCAGCCTGCAAATTTTGTGCTCTGCCTGACTTAACGTCACTTGGAAGCAGATCTTCCTCTTCAGTCGTGTCCTTGTCCCATCCTTGATGCCTTCTGCTGCTTGCACCCAATGCATGATCCCCTCATTTCTCCTTTACTACCAAGTGTCTCCTTTCCCCTGCATGGGGCTCAGCCAGGGAATCTTAGCAACCCTCTGCAAACAGGGCATGAACACCTGCCTGGCACAGGCCCCAGGTGAGACAGGCCTGAGGTGAAGGCTTGGAGGAAAAACTGCACTGGTCCTTTCCTGACACAGGGTGAGGAAAAGATGGTCCTGCTGGCCTTTGAGTTTCTTAAATCTGCTGGATGACATTGCTGTTGACTTTGTGTTGTGTTTGGATGATTTAAATTCAGGAATGGTTTAAGAGAGATACAAGAAGCAACTGGAAGAGCTAGGAGTGGTACTTAATTGCATTAAGATCATTTGACCTTTTAGAATAGGATGAAAAGAAGTGTGATTTTTTTTAATATGTACCTTTTTAAATGAAGGAGGTATAGAAGAATCAAGAATATCAAAGCAGATGAGTTTGCACTCAAAATTCATTTTCATACTGGAGTGGATCAAACTTCATCTCCTCTACACTGAATTAGGATTAACTAACTCTGACCAGGCTCCAAATCCAGTATAACAGTTTAGCACTGTGTGAATAGAGCTGATTTCTATACTTTGAGCAAGGAGAAAGTCTATAAAGTTTTTATGATGCAAGTAAAAGAAACCCCAACAAACCCAATCTGACACACAACAGAAGTAGCTTAGTTTTAGTTTTTGTTATTTACAGCTGTAGCCGAGCAGCAGATATATTAGTGGATCTGAACTTTGTTCAGCCTCACATCCAAAGATTAATAGCATCACTTTTTCAGATGCAGTGCTTATTATGTCAGTTCTTAGAAGAATGGAGCACGGTATTTTACTTGGAGTAATGAATCTGAAAATGCTTCAACCTCAATTGAGTGTTACTTAAACATTTCAGGAAATGGGCCCTTAAACTAGCAGTTTTATCTTTAGAGATTTTATTTTTAGGGCGAACCTGCTGCTTCTTGACACACGCCTGTAGGGATAAACAAACATTAGTTTTCATCATGTTGAGAAGTATTTTTAAGCAGAGACACTCTATCGTGTCTCAGATTCTGTACTAAGGCAGATTATTGGGTGAGCTGGAGCAGAATGTAAGCTGTTATGTATGGTTGAGGAAGCACTAATACTCTTACTGTTTCTTGATGACACCTTGCCCTATAGGAATCTATTAGGACCTGTCCTTCTTCTATGAAGGATGGGCATTAATCTTCTGTAATGTCAGAGCAGTGGTTTGACCCCAGCTGAGGAAAGAATCACATATTGGCTTTTCAACAAAACATATATTCAATTTTCTTTAGAAACAGTCATTCTGCTGAACAGCAATGTGTTAGTGAAGGCAGACAAACAGATATGCAAACCTTCTGTCCCAATATAGTTATGTCCTCATTATCTAAGAAATAGTTTTTGACTTAGAAATCAAGCTCTTGTTTTCTTTAGGGGGATTTTCATATATTCCTCTCATATCCACCAGTTTGAGTTAAAATCTTAAATATATAGATAAATGTTCACACCTCTCTGCCCTGTGTGTGATTAATTCTATTCATAGATCAATATCTAACTGTAACTTTGTGGGGGTTTTTTTTGGTAAAGAACCACCATTTTGGTTATATTGAGAAATAGAGCATGCACTGCATTGCTTTCAGCTATACTTGACATTCCCGTGGAGAACTTGCCAGTGTACCATTGTGTAAACTCTCAGGTGGGTCCCTCTATAAAATCTCTGTCAGTTAAATGATGATAAGGGGCACTATTAACGTGTAAAGCTCTGTACATAGAAATATGTAATATTTGTTTTCTTTTGTAGCCACAGTAAAGCACCAAAAGGTTTTAATGCTCATTGTTTCTTGAGATGGGGATGTTTCTGAAAAACGTGACATTGTCTACTGTGTCTCCTGAGATCTGTAAATTAGGAATAATTTTGTCTCTCTGCAGTTGTGTCCAAAGTATTATTGTTTCCAAATTACTTTGGGAATGCTGAGCAAGGGGCTCTTTTGAAGAGCCCAGAGTAATGGTAGAAATGTCACCGAGGTTCTTCTCGTTTTCATTGGGCTCATGCATCATGGCAGAAGGTACAAGGTCAGTGCGTTTGTGTGAGGTTGGTGTGCAAGTGCTGAAAAGTGTCATCTGTTAAGTCAGTAATGAAGTATTGTGAAGAAATCAGTAAGAATTATTTTATACGACTTACTGAAAGCAATGCACCCAGAAAAGCTACTGCATGGAAACCTGTTACTATTAAAATAGTAAAAATACTCTTATTGCCTTTTAAACTGACAGAGCAAGGTTCAGGCAGCAACAGAGAGATTACTAGAGAAAGATGCTTGCTTATAGATTTTTCATTTCTAGGCTGCTACTTGGATATTTTAACAGCTAACTGATTGATTTCTCTCTTCAAACTGTGTTTATAAGTTTTTTTACATTAAATAATCCAAAGACCTTAACAGAATTGTTTTTGAATAATATACCCCATAGGCTTATGGTGTGCTCTCCACTCCTCTCAGATGCATAAATCTTCAGAGTGAAAATTATTTCAATGTTAGTGCATTCTTTTGATTCTCTAGAACATACAAAATAGCTGTCTTTTTCTTGGATAACCTATTTGCTTTTGAAAGAATGTGTGGGATTTGTGTTAATAAAATCTGAATTCTTTAATGTGCAAGCAAGGGATGCAGTGCTATGCAACGTTACCACCTTTTAAAGCTGGAAGCCTATAAATTGTAAATATGGTGTTATTGAGTGGAGAGAGGAGATGAGTAAAAAGGTGCTTAAGTGATCCTGATGGAAGCAGTGTGGTGAGAGCTTAATTGTTCAGTCTGCCTTTTTTACTGCACTCTAATGCTGTATATATATACACATATACACACACATAAATAACATTATGCTGTTAATGACTCTGCCAGGTTTTTCATAAATTTATGCATGTTTTCAAAACTATTTTAAAGGCTAATATCTAAAGATTGTTAAATTGCAGAGCATCTCTGCCTTTTGCAAGCTGCAGTTTTAGGGACTGAGAGTGAATGAGAACTCAAAATGTGCATAAAATATTTTCTTTCTCGAATTCTTTTTCCTTTTGTATTTTTATTTATTACCATTGAAGGCATCTTTTATCAAAACCGTTAGTTTCATGACTATATCATTCAGTAGCTTATAGGATATTCAGAATTTTCGCATTTGTTTTTTAGAAATTATCTTCTAAGAAGCTGAAAAGGCAAAAAAAATCCCACTTTTACAACCTTTTTTTAAAAATGTCTCCAGATTGTATTGTTTCTTGACATTTTGTCTCACCTAAAAGGAAATAATTTAAGAAAAACCTTAAATGGTAAGTGTCAAGGTAGCTAAAATTAAAGGTTAAATAAAAGAGGGTTTGACTTACTGGTTATCTATATAGCCCCTCTGAAAAATCCTGTTTTGAAGATTGATATTTTCCCATTCACAGAGTGTCCTGATGTACACAGAGCAGTAGGGAAATGGGCTGGTACTTTTTTGGAAGATATGTACTGAGAATGTTCTCAGGAATACTCCTGTGAAGACTGCTTTGGAGCTATTTCTATTTGTTTTGCATCAGAAATAGGAATTCTTGAGCTTTAGAAAACAGTCTTTTGTGTGACTTCTGACTTTTATTAAGATATACCGCTTCCTATGAACAGGGAAGATGGGCCCTATCCAACTGAGTCTAAAACATGTGTTGCCATGCATAGGCACTGTTGATAGTTCTGGAGATACAGTTCCTGGTAGGTTCACATTTTAATAACTAAGCCTGTTGTAACTGAAGAAAACTGAAAAGAAAATGTGTGGTATAGATTTTCAAGCTGAGTAGTATTTTTATTCTTTGACTTAATCTCTCAAATTTGCTATAATGGAAGATAAACTCAATTTTCTGTAGCAGGAGAAAACGATCCTTCATTGTGATTAGAGACCTGTTGCTTCTAATCAGAGTTTTGTTCATGTGAAAACTGGGGAGAAGTTATAAAGTGTTAGAAAAGAGCATTAAAATGCAATGTATGCTCAGTAGTGGTTTCCCTTTCACTAAAGTTTTTTGGCTGAAGAGTGATTCAGGACTAGTAAAGCAAAACACCTGAAGATTAAAAAGTTTAACTTCATAAATAAATCCTAGTCTAGGAATTAAATATGAAGCTATCTCTTTTCCTAGAATGTAAATTTTCTTGCAAAAGATATACTAGAGACTCATTTCTTTATATTCTCAGTGAAAAAAAGCATTATCCATGAAGATAAATACCTTCTTCAGGGGGACTAAAGATTGTGGGTTTTACCTTAACATATTCCAGGGCTATGCCATTTTTCATGTTTTGGAAGGAAAGCATCTTAGAAAAGGAACACCAGGCATAAATCCTGAGAACCTTTCATCTGGTTCCTTTATTTATTCATTGAATGAGCAGTAAAGTGCAATAGTGTGTAGGTGTAGCCACATTAGAGTTGTCCATGGATACACATCTTCGGCAGGACTGGCTTTACAGCTGCTCCATAATATGTATGTTTTGGCTTTTCCTTTACTTTGCAGAAGGGAGTGTTTGTCTTAACCCAGGGTGTTTGTAACCAGGAAAACCCGTCACACAAATGATAGTTCTTGTCTGAATACCAGGAAGTGCCCATTTTGACAAAGGCATGGCAATTTAAGCTAGCCAGAATGGCACTTGTCTATGTCAGAACATGTTTTTGCAAGGTGGACATCTAGGTGACACCTGCCTTTTGTTACTATTCTCGATGATTCATACAGATCTAGCATTTCTATATGTTGCATTGTGCTTCAGTAGAGGCTGGCATTAATAATCCAGATATTTCATCCCTGCTGACCTTGTTTCAGGCTAGCACTACAGAAACGGCATGACCCACTCTGCAAATGGTCACAAACTTCCCAGGAAATATGTAGTGCAAGGCAGTGAAGCTGAGTTTTCAGTGTTTTTTATTCTCTTAACTGCTGAGGCAGCTTGGTAAAAGAAGAAAGGTAGTAAGTTAGGAGCTGATGGATGAGGAATTAGTCTGGATGGCAGCATAAGAGCAGAAGTGAACTGGCACAAAGGCAGTACAAAGAGGGATAAATTAGAAAGAGAAGATGGAAAAAATAGCAATGAGTTGGAAGGTGTAGAGGCAGGTGAGGGCTGGAGAAAAGGAAAGCTGGCTGTGATGAGCTTCTTGCCCCTTTTCCTCTTTGAGAACCTGAAAATTCATGTAGAATTCTGCCGTCCTGGGCACATTGACATCCCTCGTCTTATTTAGTGTGATGGCGAATTTTGTTTTGCTATTTATTTATTGAAACCAGTGCATGTTAAATGTTTGAGTTAAATACTGTCTCCTCTAGGAGATAATATATTAAGAGTGCCTGGTAACAATTAGTTTGAGTCAAGCAAGTGTGCTGTGATAGAGCTGCTGCAGTTTTACACAGGAACCTTTGCATTTACTATGCATATGGTAGGATACTTCAGAGATAATAGGATAATATGGCATATCTTGGAGTTCCTGCCTTCTTTCCTTTACTGAAAGAAAAGGAATCAAGTAAAGGGAAAATGACTACAAGAAGGGAATGGGTTATTCCCAAGTTAGGGCAATAGAAACCCGTGGGAAACAGATGTGGTTTGCTGATGCACCTCTTCCTGACTATTCGCAGCAACTTTGTGTCCGGGTGGAAAATATAAAGCTTGATTTTCCTAAGCATTGATGATGCAGTTGCAACCCAAGTAAGTGAGAACTTACTGTTTTGAACGTTGTGCTTGGATTTTTGTTGTCTTTAACAGAGAAACATAAAAACCAAGTTCATATGTTTAAGTAGACTCCCTAAGATTAATGGATAGCAGTGACAATTTGGGGGCTAATACTTCTTTTTTCCCCAACTCAAACTTGTAGCTAGTCTCATCACTGCAGATGTGATTTCAAGATGAATGTGTTCATTTTTGGTGTTACATACTGTGGGGATAAATGCCTAGAGACAGTAGAAAGGGAAATAAATTATTTGTGGTTAGGATGAGTGCTCATTAAATGTGGTGTGTGCCTTTAGAGTTTTAAAATAATAATATACCTTTTTATAGAATAGGGTATAATAATTGGTTCTACTTGCATTTCTAATCTTAAAGCTTGTTCATAAGTATTTTGAGCACTCTTTAATTGTGTTGGGAATTTTAGCAACCAAAATGAAGATTTCCCATCTAAAGTCATATATTCAGGAACAAAGCTGTGTGCCAAGATGTCTTGGTTGGTAATTCTTGTTTTCTGGTCTGGAACATCTTGGTACGATATTCTATATGAGTGTAGTCTCCTGTCATTACTGAATTTGTCATTCTGGAATGGGACAGTTTGTTAAAGTCTGTTCTTTAATTTTAAATATACAAAACTAGATCTCTTTGCATATGCTTCTAGTGGGGCAAAATTAACATTTTGTATGTCTTAAAAAGGGATGGGCGGGTTCCAAGGTCCAACTTACCCTATTTGAAAAGGTCCATTATTCCAGGGCATGTGTATTTGAGAGTGCCAGAGCTCTGCATGTTTCCATGTGCTCATGCATTCCTGTGTGTTTGCTTATGTAGATAAATCCATGCCTGGTGTGGGTTCATTTGACATAAATACAAAAGAAAATCTTTTCTAAACCCGCTAGCAGTAGGAAAAACATTTACCAATATACAAATAAGTAAGCCACAGCAAAAGAGAGATGATCCTGGGCAATGCTGACTGGTTTAATTGCATTTAGAATAATACCAAATGAGAGAACAAATCTTTTTCAAACTAGGAAAGACAAAACTTTTCTCTGTTTCTTGATGTATAATAGTGAGGTGGAATTTCAGCACTGATGCAGTCAGGATCGTGGATAATGGAAGTTTCTTAATAAGAAATAAGATGATTTGATGGAAATGTTTCCATCCAAATCCTGTCATAAGCAGAGAAATTATTGCAAGAATGAGACCAATTGTGGGAAATGGCTTTAATAGGTTTTTCAAAAAAGAGATGGCCAAAGATTCAGGTTTAAAAATGCAGAAGAGACTGGGGAATGAGACTTCTTGTTTTTGTGTGACACTTATGTGGCCTCTATCACTGGCAGTAGCTTGCCATCTTCTGGTCCTCTGACATGTGGCAGCCAGCAGCTTTGTTGCTGTTTTGCAGTCAGAAATGCAGACACTGTCTCTGCACTGAGAGGATACTACGAGCTATAAATTTACAGCAAACCAGCTCTTCCAGCCCAGTCCCCCTTGCAGGGTTTTGGGTACAAGTAGTACTCTATCCTCACTTCCTGTCAGGGGAGATAGGTCATTCCATGTTCAAAATGTCCATGCAAGAAAATAATGCCAAGAAGGCAGTAATGGGGAAAATTGATATGAAGAATTACTTAGCAGTGAACTTTCCTTGACAATTTCAGTTTTAGAGGATTAGCTAAGCCCCTTTTCCAGAAGAACTTCCCTAATGACATAAGCCTTGTAGTGGAGGACGCACCTGTGTACAGCTGAGGGATGACTTCGGTTCCTGTGCTTTGGCATATGGGTTTCAGACTGTAGAAATATTGAAACAATGCCTTTATGTGTCCTTGCAGATTTGTCAATCGATGAACATTAATTAATTCATAGAGTCACACACAATCACAGAATGAAAAAGGGGCTACTGGAGGCCATCTGGTCCAAGTTTGTCTGCTCAAGCAGTGTCCTCCAGACCACATTACTGAAGACTGTGCCCTGACACCTTCTGAATATCTCCAGGGAAAGGGACTCCACAGCCTCTCTGGGCAATCTGTTCTAGTGCTTGGTCACCCACACAGTAAAGTGTTCCCTCATATTTAGGTGGAGGCTTCTGTGCATCAGTTTCTGCCCATTGCCTCTTCTCCTATTGCTTGGCACCACCTCCTGACACCCTCCTTTCAGAGATTTCTGTGCAACACTTTAGAAAAAAATAGCCTAAAAAATGTGAACACGAAATTGTAAAGCGGTTTAGGAAATTGTCAACAAGAAATTTTTGGTACTGTGTTCAGCATCTAAATGTGGTAAAACTCTACTTTCAGAAATTGCTGCAATGTAATATCATAACTGCTTCTTAGAAAAGTTAATTCCATATTTCTGTTTTTAATTTTTAGGTACATTGAAACCCTGAAGGAACACAAGCCAAAAATTGTCTGGGATGAACAAATTGCTGAACACTACTTTGAATACAAAAAGTGAGTTGCATTTATTAACTTACTATTCTGCAAATTTTTTTGGGCATGGGCCAGTGTAGTGTGGAATTGAATTCTGCAAATGGAAATTCTGCTGGTTGTGATCTTTGTGTCAACACTGAACTGCAGCATAAGTGTTTTGGGTGAGAGGAGAAAATCAGAGAAGGATTAATGAAATGACATAAACTAGAACAATCTTTAGAATAGAAGTCTGAGTCATATTTTTAGAAATTATCCATCAAAGTTATCTATTGAATGTCAGTTAATCAGAGGCTCTGAGATGAGTACTGTGGTCTGTCGGGTGATTACCAATAACTCAGCCAAAAATAGTTCTGAGAAAAATCTATGGTACAGGAGCCTGATTTCACAACTGCTAAGATTGTTTAAGCAACAAACTTCCACTAGATGGAATGGACTATAGAAAAATGTAATAGAAGCAAAACTAAGTGAGTTACAGATAAAGTTTTTGAAAGAACTGAGAACATTAGGGGTAATAATGTTTGTCTTCCTTTGTTCATCATGAAATTACAGGAGGATTCCTGATCTAGGAAGTATCCATTTTAAATAGATTTAAATACACCCAGCAACATCTTATTAATCCTCTGATAATTTGCTATTTTTATGCAAATATACCAAAATATGCAAAATTATAAAAACAAATCCTAGTACTTCTGCAAAGCTGTCATGTATATTGCTCAATGCATTTTTAATCTGAAGACACACAACTGAAAGAGTAAAACACATTTTAGAAGCTTTTAGTAAAAATAATCAAAAATTTTTTATTTCCAAAACAGCCTTGTCTAAAATATTTTGAAATATTAAAAAAACGAAACTCAAAAATAAGCCTACAAGTCACCTACCTTTGTATTTTTAGTTTAATTTTCAAGGTGGTTCTCTACTTTTATATTTATGAGAGAAAAAAAACCCTGTTGTTTAGCAGTGTTTTGTTTTCTGCATCTGTATGAAAGGACTGGGATCTGTATGCCTTCATTTTTAATTATTTGGTATCCTCTTGAAAAATTACTTTGTACCAAGAAATTACTGGTTTTTGTGTTAACTAAAGAGGAATTAATCAGAAGCTCTGTTTTACTGATCTTTACTGTCCAATCCTGTTGGAGACACAATGAGCACTGGATGAAAACTTGCTCTCAAAAGAGTTACTCTGAGGACTGTTTGAATGCTTCTGGGATCCATGTCTGAATCCATGGCAAAATAAACTTGTGGCAAAGGGATATCTTGTCAGTAGTACTTCCTCTTTTTCTTTTTTTCTTTTTTTTTTTTTTTTTTTTTTTTTTTGAAGCCAACCTTCAGAGATTCTTGTGTGGGGGCTTCTTGGAGGAATTTTTGATGCATGAAGCCCATTCTGAAAATCATTCTAAACTTCACTTGTGCTGTGCTTGGCAGTCAGCTGTGTGGTTCAGCTGGCTGCAGGGGAGGGTTATTTAAGAAACTTCTTTTTCAGTTACCACGTTGTTTTGCAAAGGTTCAGTTATCTCGCACGGGGATGGCAGCCAGGCCTGAAATATGTATGCTTCCCTGGTGAAGCCTCTCACCTGGAAATCTTGCACGTCTGCAGTGGCTGAGAAATGAAATCATGAATCTTTAAGCAAAGCATAGCTAATGATTTCATGTAGCAGGCAGAGAATGTCTATAACAAATAGTTGCAGAAATCTGAGTGCTTGTCCCAGTGCACAGGCAAGTATTCATTTATGTAAGTTGTGAGATTTTTAGCAGCAATTCCTTCTTGGTCAGTCCATGCATTCTACTTTTTCTCCTGGCCTAAGTGGTAAAGTGGTGCTGTGAGACTCCTTGTAACTCATCCTTCTCATTACTAGGAGTTTAAAATGCAACCTGTATTTGTGCCCTGTCTGTACATTTTATACTGCTGGCAGTTAATTTAGCCTGAAGGATAGTAATTCAGTGAATTGGAGAAAATTCACAGTTTGCATCAGAAAACCAAATGTCTTCATCTTTTTCAGATGGGCATTTAGCAGGCACAACTGTCTGTTACAATCTGTTTTGTCATCCAGTTGCAACAAAGTACCTCAGTGTTTACTATGATATGGTATCAAAACATCTCTATTGTAAGATCTCTTGGATCCTCTCTTTTCACTGTCAGCCTTTTTACAGTATCACAGAATCTCAGAATGGTTAAGATTGGAAGGGACCAACCTGGTTTTGAATTCTAACTTTCATTTAAAATCCTGTTATCTATCAAAGCTATTGTGACTACTTGGTTTTCTTGTTTTGCAGAAATAAGGGAGGAAAACATGCAGTCTTCTACCCGACACTGAAGGTAGGTGCCACTTTCTCAGGGCAGAGGGCTGTACGAGGACAGAGATGTTTGCTTGACCTGTTCCATTGTTGATCCATTTCAGAAAACGCTGAACTGAGTTTAGGCTTTTGTGAAAGGAGTTTGGCCCCATGTACATGTTATGTAAATTGTTATGATTCAAAGCTTTAGCTGCCTGTGCAAGGAGGTTGGTTTTTTCTCTCATGAATAATGGGGTTTTGGGATCTCTGAAGATAAAGCATGTCTAGAGATAAGACACACCAGGACAAATGGGTGCTGTGGGAGAATCTGTTCAAGTGCACAGCTCATGTACTATCACACATGTTGTTAACAGATTCTCAGACAAGATAGCAAAGAAATTTTCCTTCTCATCATGGTGGCTGGAAGCATGGAGAACTTTGACCTTTCTTTGTAAGAGGGTCCTGATTCTCCCTGTCAGCCTGCATCACCCTGTTTTCCTCAGTTCTGTTTCTGTGGAACATACTTTAGGGGTTTGAAACCTTCTATACAGTAGTCTGCAGTAGAGCAGAATACAGGATAAAATGGTTAATTATAGCCTTAGTTCCTAGAAAGTTATCTTCAGATTTTCTCAAACTGAAGTCAGCATGTTAAACCTCTGCTGGCTTTTAATATTGGAAGGGAATTGCTTCTGTAGTGAAACTATGTATTTACAGGAACCAGAGATGTTTTTATGTTTAAACTAGTATGAAATGATCTAAGGCCCTGTTTTCCTGGACAGGATTGTTATCTTAACCACCATGAGTAAAAGGATTTTTTTTCCTCATATAACCTAATATAGGTGGAAGTATTATCACATATGGGATATTAATTACTAAGTCTATATTCCTGCTACTGCTGTGTCTGAAAGTGTTAGAAAGTTACATTGAGAATGTATCAGAGAAAAGATAGCTTGTGCTGTTATGCTATGTTTTCTTCAGCCTTGTGGAAGGATTTTACCCTGCCATTATCAGTACTAACCAGGTGAAGAACACTCATTCCTGTACATTTCTTTCATTATTTCTTCTCTAACAGATCACCACTCAACTGTGGTGATTAGTGAATGCATGGAAATGGTTTTCTTTCCATTTTCAACATGCTTGTAATGAAATATTTTGAGATTTGTTTGCTGGTCTAGATGGTTGGGAAACACTGATTATTTCCTCATAAAGAAACACGTTTCCTTCCCT
This sequence comes from Cettia cetti, assembly GCA_013401135.1. Taxonomy (NCBI): domain Eukaryota; kingdom Metazoa; phylum Chordata; class Aves; order Passeriformes; family Sylviidae; genus Cettia; species Cettia cetti. The sequence continues at coordinate 16,151 of VZUI01049255.1, read as the reverse complement.
TAACATTATAATCACTGACAGGTTGCTCAAAATCAGTTTGGTCATGACTAGTTAAAAGTCATGAAAGCCAGGCCCAGTGGATCTGTTAATTTAAGTATCTGTGATACTTTATTCTGTTTCCCATGGAAATAATTTTTAAACACATCCTTAGTGTGAGTAGTTTAAACATTGCAGTGCTGCAGTTCAAAGTAAGAAAACCTGACAGCAAAAGATTGAAAAATAATTATTTTTGTTTGAACTGAAAAAAAGGGCAGAACTTTGTGGCATTGCTTCCCCTGTTAACCAATGGCTAAACTAACTCTTCTAAATCAATGGCTAGAGCTCAAATAAAGATACTTTTAATTATTGTCTCCAAGAATCCCTTAAAATATAATTTTTGAAATGTAAATTGTGACTCTGTCCTGGGAGAAGGCAAGGGTAGGCAAGAGATCTTGATGGTATTGACAAATCGTTCTGATCGTCTTCAGTGATAAAGTTTTATTTTACCCCTGAGATATTTCTGGGAAGAGTTAGAATTTCTGTACCTTATGAAATGATAGCCTAAATTAGAATAGTCCTTTGCATAGTTCATAAATCTGATTTATTTCTGTGGCATTTTGTCAATTTAGCTGGTAATCTTTTATTAGGTCACTGAATTAACTGGTACGATTAACTGTCTTTGACGGAATGATTGCTTGCTAACCAGAGAGTGTTTGAAATACAGACAAGGTTTTTCAGTAGCTGGTTCAAGGGTAGATGTTTTTAAGAGGTCTGACAATGGCATGAAGAGATGGCAGCATGGAATGTCTGATAGCTCTGGCTGAGACATGACTGCTTTATGTGTCTTTTTTAGTCCATCCAGTTGCGCTTGGAGCTTGCAAAAGAATTGGGCACTGGAATATCCATCTGGGAACTGGGACAAGGCCTGGACTATTTTTATGACCTGCTTTAAAATGAGAGATGATCTGAGAGACTTTATTTGCTTCACCAAGGGTCCACCTTCAATTAATCTGGATATCATGGAGAGGTGATTTTTAAAACATTTTTTGTAATTTATATCATATCTGTATTAAACTTGCTTTTTTTTCCCCCAATAAAGAATCTTTTTTGATTTGCCACACAGACATGATTGTTGGTATCTGATAAAATTCAGAGTAAAAGGCCACAGAAATTTCTCTTAAAGCACCTGAATTCCAAGTCATTGAAAACAGATCAACATAGCTGGATGGAGTCAGAGTTGAAAATATTTTCTGAAATGTTTTCTACAAGAAGTAAAACAGGAAAGTTGATGCTATCTGGTCAGAGTTTAACATGGAGCCTCTCAAAGAGCTGCTGGTAATAACCAAAGTAAGAGAACCAATAAATCCATCATGTTACACTCGACAAATTTAAAATCTGCCGGACTCTCTGCATCTTGCTGTCTTCTGGTAAGGTAAGTGAGCATAAAATGTCAGGAGGGGAGACCAATTAGAACACTTTCCCTCAAGCTGGTAGAAAATCAAGAACTGACAAGCTAAGCTGTTGGCTCTATTTTGTCATGTTAGTCAATTCTTTAAGTAGTTCCAAGTCCCAGTAATTTCAATTTATGACCTGTTTCTAGTACAGTTCTGTTACAAGAGATGCTCTGTGATTTCTCTATTCTGCTTAGTCTGCTTGGTGTCTGAGTTACAGTATTTAGCCCTAGAGCTTGATGCATTAGTGGCTAGTTTGTGGGAACTGTAACATTCAACAACAAAGGCTCTAATGGTAATCCTGGATTCTGTGGACATGATGGATTCCATGTCCCCAGTAGACAGACCCCCAGCAGCTCTGACACCCCCTTGACTTTAAGCAGGCACTGTGAATGTCATCAGCACCTTTGTGCATGAAGCTGTCATTCTTCAGCTGCACACATTGCTGCTTTTGTCTCTGTAATATGGATTTTTTAGATAACCCAACAGCTGTAAAAACCCATCAGTTTAAAACAATGCCAAGAAATTTTGTTCCTGCCTGGTTTGTAGTATTTGTATTTGTAGAAATCCACAGGCTTCAAGGCAATTTCTTCTAAGGAACTAAGAGGTGCTGGGAATTTGATGAGGGTGTCATTGGTCACCAGCAGAGACTCAGGCAAAGAGCTCTGTACTCCCACTGGTGTTCTTCTTGCCACTTACAGTTGTCACAAAGATGACTGCACTCCTCTGTTCACATCCACCCTTCCCAGTAATTAATCTCGGTGGGGAATTTATCTGCCCCTGCTGTTTTCAGCAGAATAAATCCCACTGTAATCCACCATTGATTAAAGAACTATTGATCTTCACCTTTCTGATTTAGTTCTGGCATCTCTCAAACTTCTCACATTGCAAGTATCCAGCTGGGCTTACTAATCAGGTTTCTTTCTTCCATACCATTAGTAGTAAGATAATTTGCTACATGAATCCTTGTGTTCAATTAGCTTGAACTTTCTAGTTCGTTCAAAAGCAATTTAAACTCACTCTGGCAATGGTATCTAGAATAGCACAAGAATTAAATTCTATTACACTGTTTTTTCTACTTTCAGTGCCACTATTGAACCAGAGTGTCTCAGAAAAAATACTCAGAAAATTAAAGGGGTTATGGTCTGAAGTGGCATTCATTTTTATATTGGCTAGTAGGTAGCTTTCCAAATTGGAGGTGGGGAAGAAAATATTTCATTTTAGCTTGTTTCTTCTCTAGCAAAGATATACATAATTTATCACAATTTTCATTTTGTTTATATTCTGTGATGATTTTTTGTGAAGTTCATGATTCCTGTTTGTCTTTGAGTACAGCTATGTTAGAAAGAAATCTCTTTTCCATCCTTAGAGGTAGAACAAATGCCTCTGTGTTTCAAAAAGATAAAACTAACCCTTGCTGTATCATGAAAAATAAATACCAGGTAAGAAGTACCAGATAGGATTTTGAGCCATCCATGGTATATTGGTGCTTGGGGCTAAAAATGTTGCCTTTGTCTCTAAAGGCAAAACATGTTTGTTGCTTTAGAAATAATATTCTAAAAGAAACACGAAGTTGATATTGTTCTTACTAATGAAATTCTCTGGTAAAAAAGAAAAAAAGACTTGAGCATCAGAAGGGCTGTGAGCTCCAAAATTAATGCAGAACAGCTTCTGATGGGTTGGTCTTGCATTTCCCTAATTTTTCAATATGTAGGAATGTCAGGTTGTCTCGTAATAACAGAGAATTGAGAACTCAATAAGCCACAAGGAAAACAGCTTGCTTTTGAAATTTGCACCACAACACATTTATGAAAAGATGACATGGGAGAGAGATGCTGGCATGAAAGGGGGTCCTGCAGAGCATCTTCTTATATGACAAGTGGGGAAAACTGCATGAGGGGCAGAAGGTGGGAGGGAGTGATGAAGTGGCAATTCATTATTTACTCCTAAATAAAAAAAACAAGTGTTCCTAAAATGAGGTATTTGGCAGGGCAGGGACAAAGATACTGGACATAGAGGATCAAGGGTATGTCTGGGGAGAAATATTTAGTGTTTTGACCTAGTATAGCCAGCAGTGAAATGGGAGAGTGTTTATTTGAACACAATGTATTATTAAGTTTTCTAAGATACATTTTTAAAAAGTTTGCTGTATACTGTCTCTGTTGCAAGAATTTCTTAGTTGTAAGAAATATCCTCTCTTGCAAGAAAAATTTCCTTGTATTTGTATAATATCTCAAGCACTATGAATGTAAAGGTATCTTTGATCTACCTGATGCCAAGTGGAGATTTTTTCCAACTGACCTTTACTCTTGTATTTCTGGATGATTTCCTTTTTTGGGTGAGACTTACACATGGTTAAGATAAATACATTTTTCTGCACAATTTTTATTGCATTCACTGAGAAAAAGAAATGGCAGCTGATTCTCTTGCAGCTGGCCTTTGATATGAAGCTGGTATTTTTATTGTCAATTATCACACACATTGTTTTAACGGTCTTGGGCAGGGGTTGTATCTGTATACAACTAAATGTCTTACTGAGACAGAAAAGAGGACTAATATGGGTGCTTGTAGGACCACATGGACCATTCTCCTGGGATAACAGCATCCCATCTTATCTCCTGTGGTAAGTGTATCTTGAAAACTTGACCTGCCATAGCATCTTTGTAATGAGAAGCAGATTCAGCAGAGAATTGTGGAAAAGAAGTCGTTTCGCTTGTCTCATTGTGAGGTGCCATTTCTTCAAGAAAAATTGCTTATTGCAGCAGCCCTCTTGTTAGAGGGTAGAAATTAGCTGATACACAGACTCCTTGTTTATCAGAGTATGAAAAGGGTCCTGGTTTATTCCTCTTTACAGCTCAGCCATCCTGACTCCAGCTGACTCCACTGACTCTGGCTGCAGCAAGCTCCTACTGGAGGTTTCCCTTGCAGCCTCTGACTGCTGGTTATTTCCTGCTAAACTATGACTGCGTGTTTTAGTTTGCAGACTGACTGCAGGCTTTTACCTGGCTAGGCTGTGACTGCAGGTTCCAACAACAGCTTTAACTGCAGACCCAGACTCACAGCAGTGATTCTCTTCCTGGGTTCCTGCTTCATGGTTCTCTCCCTCATGCTCCTCAAGGATCCTCCTCCCTTGTGATCTGATCTGATCCGATCCCCTCCCCTCCTCTCCCCTCCCCCTCCCCTCCCCCTCCCCCTCCCCCCCCACTGGCTAACCCGCTCCCATTTATCACACTTACCTTTATTGGATACAGCTGTGACTCATCAGTGTCTAGGCTGTATTGGGTAATTAACACAGCTGTTACTTATCAGGGGTGAGGTCACCTGTATTCCCTTCTCCTGAGATTGCTGTAGTATTTCATGTTATAGTTCCTTTTTTATCATATACAGAGGTGTGAAACTGCAGAACCAGTGTAGCCTCCAGGTTAAGAAAGTTGGAAGAAAAAGAGAAGAGATAATGTGCGAAGGATGACAATACTAAAACAGGCTCTTTAACCACTTCTTAGTTATAAAAATTGTTGAGTTGTAACAATATAGTGTTTATAGGCTCAAGCAAAAAAAAAATCCTTTTTTCATTTCTACTGTGAGCTACCAGTGGTAATTATTTGTAAGATTGGGGAAATGTTTTGTGCATGCTCATCTGTGGAGGCTGCAGAGCTAATGGATGTTCACAGGAGCTGTAATTACAGTCTCTCCTGAATTTGGGACATGTCTTTTGAAGTTTACTGTTTTGATTAATACACAGTACAGCTCTGTGACTTCAGTTAAACAAACGGCAGCAGAAAGCAGATGGATTCTACCTCTGCAGTTTGAAGAGGTTGTATGCAGCTATTTCCTGAAAATAATATTCCTTCAGTGTTGGCTTTTATATGTAATAAGTGCAAATTAAGTAAGCCTGAATTGGTATTTTGTACTCTGCCAGGAAATCACTTTGATAGTCTGTGTTGGGGAAAAACATATCTCTTTAGAAAAAACCCCAGCATAATATGAAAAAATAAGTGCAATGGAACTGGATTAATGCTACTTATTCAAATAGTTGCAAAAATAATTAACATCGCTTGTCTTGTTAGTATATGAAATTAAAAGCAAAATGTGCTTTAAAATCTATTCTATTGGAACAGGAACATTATAACAAAATCTTATTTTGCAAAAAAATGCAGATTAATGGAATCTAAGACTCAACATTTAAAACAGTTTGTTTTACATTCCTACTTATATCAGTTACCTCTTCTGGATATATTTCAATGTTTAATTGGTTACAGTGTAACTGACAATTGTTTTAGTAAGAATACTAAAAAACCTGTCTGATATTTTTCCTAGAAACAAACAAGGAAGTTTCTTACAAACTCCTAATGAAATAAGCTTTTATTCTGATTTCCAGCATGTTAGAAGTTACTCTCCATTTAACCATGGAGACTAAAGCAGATGGACACTTTAGAGCTGCCTTCATGTGGCACATAGATTATCATATTTTATTCCATCGTGTGGAGTTCAAATAAGGTAAAATTTAGGAATTGTCTAGTGTGGGAAGGTAGAACATAAACTAAAACCCTGCTCCTCTGGGAGGAGCCCAGGTGGGTGCAGAGTTTAATCACAGGGCATTCATTACCTTGCTCACCTGATTTTCTGAGAGCAGTAATGAAGATCATGTGGAAAAGTTTAGTGTAAATAAGCAGTGTAATAAGTCTTTCTAGCGATCTCCTAACTTTCCTTATTTCATTTGCTGGAAGCTACTAATTTCAGCAGACACACACAGTGGCAGAAGGCCACAGACCCTCTCATGTCTAGGAGGCACACCATGGGGTTTTTTGCTGTAGGGCTTCCCAGATTGCTGCATTTTTCTGCAAATCCACAAGCAAGTTCTCAGACATGGGCTATCTAATTTTGCAGCTTTGTCATCTTTTGCTGTTAAGTGCCTGCTCTGTGTATGGCTGCAGCAGGGACTGACTGACTGATCTGCCTCACCTTACTCAAAGGTTAGTGTGGATGGAGTAGAAGATTATAGGATTTCAGCAGTTTCTTACAGTATGTAAAGTCTACACATTATGGTTACCTCTGCTGTTTATCCTACTGCAAAAGGTAATACTGAATTTTGTTTTCCTTTATTTTCAAGTGTTAAAGTGGTTAAAAAACTCCCCATACAAGCATTGCTAATTTTCAGTAAACATTACTTTTCTCTTCTTCCTTACAATCTCATTTAGGAATGGTCTAGGTAGGACTTTCAATATATTCCAGTCAGTTTTCTTCCAGTGTCATGGTGGAAAGCATATACTCCATTATATGCTGTTTGTTTGCAGTTGTGGAGGATGGGACTGTGACTAAAAATAGCCAATAGGCAGAATTATTACTGCCCAGTGTAGGAATTATTTAGGACTCTGTGTGTCCATCTTCAATCTTTACGGTTTCTTTCATTTTTCAGGTGAACTCGTGGGGCAGAGAAGTTTTGCTATAGATGATATGGCTATTATTATAGGTTTTGCAATGTTTTTGAGTTTTCATTTGCTCCTTTGGGGGCTGAACAACCCAAAATCTGTTAGCAGAGATGTTTATATATCATGAGTAAATGAAGGTCCAGCAGTAGCAGAATCGGCATCCTTGTGCTGTGGAAGTTAGGGAAAAGATGCCTGGGAGCGTTGTGTGACCACACTGAGAGAGAGGAGGAGAGAGTAATTTATGCCATTTGTAAAGCTGGCTCCCTAATCCCTACAGTTATTAGAGTGATATTGTGGGAGAAGAGTGGTAAAGCTCAGCTCTGCTCCTGGCAGCTACCTCTGGGCTGATTTCCCCTCTGGTGCTGTTTCAGTTGCTGTGCTGGGATCTTTTGTGTAAAACAAGTGGATGTGTTATTTTTGCTCTGCTGTTTCATGCCTTAAGGGGGAAAAACCTTTGTGCTAATATTATTTTTCATTTTCCTCATTAAAACAACTGATCATCCTGGCTAAGAGAAAGGCAAAGTGTCTTTGTTCTGCACTAGAGCAGGAGGTACTGAGGAACCAGGTGAAGATTTTTGGCACAGTTGATGGAGACCACTTCTGCTAGAATAAGCAAACAGTTTCTTCATAAATGACAAGCATTCTCCCTTTACAAATACAATGTATCATATCTTACAACTGTACATCCAACTGAAAATGAGTCCTTGGTTTTTCAAGTCTGGGTATATTGCTGATATAATTAGCTGGAATTAATGCTACAAAGTGTTTTATTTAATAATGCTTTTACAATCACAGCACTATATTTTTGCCTGTGGTATGAGGCCTTTGCATCCTGCTTCTGCTTTTTAGCTCAGAACTTTCTGTTAAAATGAAATTGCATTTCCTGTTAGCTGGGGAGTGTTTAAGATGGACTTTGAGTCAAACAGTGGGTCAGGATTTTAAATCCCATCTAATTCCTCCTTTCTCCATTCACATCAATCCTGAAATTGTGCTTGGTGTGAGGATGTAATTGCACACAGGAGATTGGCTGAGCACATATCTTGAAAGCCTGGTTTAGCAGTTATTAACTATTTTAAAGCACTCAGGGTTAAATTGTACCTTTAACATTTGCTTTAAGATTTGGAATTGCTGCCTTTGATATGAGAGGGAATGACCAGTAATTTTTAAGAGGCTTTTTACTGAACCAGATTTTTTAATTGCCTTAGTGAGAGTTAAATAAATATATAAAGTGGAAGGGAGAATAATCATCCTCCCCAGAATGAAAGCTTTCCTGTTGTGTCTAATATAGAGTGCTTAAACCTCGTATCTCGGAGCAAGGTCCCAGTTTTGTGTTCAGATTTCATCTTCTCTACCTTGGCTGCAGCAAGTGAGCTTATCTACCCATGTCTCTCAACAGTGTGCCTGCTTGAAGGGGATGAGAGGGAGGGAATAGGGCAGAACAATTGCTTTCAGAAAAAAATGCACTTCCTCCTTTTCTTCCTTTTGTAGGACCTGCAGCAAGATAGACTTAGCAAGATTAAACCCAAACCCCTGTGTTCCACAGTGATCTCCGTGCATTTTTGAGTACTGCCTGTCTTGGAGCCTAGGACTATGAAATATTTTGGCAAGCTGTGCTCTGTCCTTGGCATATATATTTGTCAAAACTGAGGTGACTTTTCTGATGGCTTTCCCCAGTGCTTTTTAACAGAGCACTAAAAGTTATTGAGTGAATTTTGCAGATAACAACATGAATATTGTAAATACTTGTTGCCTTCTCAGGTACACATATTAGGGTATAATCTGAGCTTCATGTGTGTGCAGTATTAAACTCATGGATGTGAGAAGAAGTCATCAGAGGTGCATGAGAAGCCTTTTCCTTCTCAGGGGCCCTTGGTTGTTAGGGATAACTGCACTGGAAAAAAGGTGCAGTAGACAGTGTTCCAAAGAGCACACAGTCTTAAACAGACCTGGCAGACAAAGAACAAAGTAGAAAGAAAAGAGAAAATTACTTTTGCAGTGCCAGGTAGTAAATCTGTCTCACAGTCAAATAGGAGCCAGGGGTTTTTTTTTTTTGTCCTGGGGTGCCTCAGGCACAGCATCACCAGCCAGGCAAGGGAGGGGATTGTCCCACTCTGCTCTGGGGCAGCCTCAGCTCCAGTGATGGGGGCAGGTTTGGGTGCCACAGTATAAGAAAGATATAAAGGTATTAGAAAGCATCTAAAGAAGGTGAAGGGTCAAGTGGGCAAGCCATACAAGGAGCAGCTGAGGTCACTTGGTCTGGTCAGTCTGAGGAGACTGAGGGGAGACCTCATTGCAGTTACAACTTCCTTGTGAGGGGAAGAAGAGGGACAGACCCTGATGTCCTGTCTATGGTGCAGAGTGACAGGACCCAAAGAAATGGCCTGAAGCTGTGTCAGGAGAGATTTAGATTTGATATTAAGAGAAATTACTTCACCCAGAGCATGTTAAGGCACTGGAACAAGCTCCCCAGGGAAGTGATAACAGCATCAAGCCTGACAGAGTTCAAGAACCATTTGGGCAAAACGCCCTCAGGCACATGGTGTGGCTCTTGGGACTGTGCTATGCAGGGACAGGAGTTGGGCTTCTATTATCCCTGTGGGTCCCTTCCAACTGTGGATATTCTACGATTCTGTCTCCCACCACACGCTGGCTAAACCCTGCTGCTGAGTTATACAAACCAGAGCAAAGTAGGGTCCCTTCATCACTGACACTGTGAGGGTCTTCTCAAAATCACTCACTGCAGAACAATCATTGGCAACAAGTTGGGGTTGTGTGCATGTCAAAGTGAGCAGAGCATGCTGCCATTCTGAGTGCTTCTGTGAGAAGTGCTGAGTCCTTCCCCTCACCACCACACACTGAGGAAAAATGGCTTTGCTTGTAGAGATGGAGACAAGCTGTTATGCAAAGCATAAATGGAAACAGTAATTTGTACAGCATGCAGTCAGGTGGAGGAAATAATTACTGCAGTAAGTCATAGAGCCACAGAGAGTAGCTGGATCTTTAAAAGGCCTGAATATTCTCCTAGTCATGATGTCACTGATTATACATTTCAAAGGGAGCATAATGGTGTGTTACTCCTCCTGTCATAAGGTGAATTGTTAGTTCTCTGAAGCATCTTCTCTCCATCCCGACCTGGTCTTTCTGCATCTGGTCTGGGTAAGCTGAAAAGAAAAAAAGGAGCAGGATCTGTAGTGGGTCATGTTTATAAGGCTAACCTTGTGCTTTTTAAACTTGCTTGTGTATGTGCTTGGGTGTTTATACCTCTCTCTTTCAAGACTGACTTTTTGGTCTCTGTGTTTGATGTCTGAGTCAAACTGCTGGTCAGCTTTCATTTCCAAGCTGTTTCCTCTGTACTGTACTGTTTCCTCTGTAAGTGAAAGCTTTTTTTTTTTTTTTTTTTTTTTTTTTTTTTTTTTTTTTTTTTTTTTTTTTTTTTTTTTTTTTTTTTTTTTTTTTCTCTCTCTGCTGATATTGTCACTGTTGGTGTTCAGGGACCACTGCTGCTTAAAGATTCCACAGGCCCCATTTTGCCACTGACTTGCATGTCTGGGCACCCATTTGTTTTCAAGGATTCTTGTTGTTTCTAATTAAAACAGAATTTAACAGTGCAGCTCAGCTTGGCTGCAGCTCTTTTGGTTAATCTCAAATGAAAACATAATTCTGCTTCATCTTGTGTAGACTCGGCAAGAATAGTAGGAATCAAAAAAAATTAGTGGTGCCTTTCTCCCATCCTGCAAGAAGTTTAAAACCATTATTCGGAACAGAAAGAGTAGATGTTGGTTCTGCACAATGAAAAGGAAAATGCTTCTAAAAACAAAGCTATGCCATGAAGTGTGTAGCTTAGCCAGTTTTTATTGATAAGGCTATTTTTGTAATAAAAAAGGGTTTTAAGGTTATTTGCACAGGCAGCATTTAATAACTCACTTGGAGTTTTCTGGAAGTTAATGGTAGCATTGTGAAGGAATTTATTTCTAATTTCAGGGCAACCCCAAAATAATGAAAGCTTTTCTTATTGTGAAGCATTCTCCCGTGCAGGTGTCAGACACTTAAATGTGGGCAGTTTCTTCATGGTGATGGGGATATGTTACTCAGACTGAATGCACCCACTAGCATTGCAGGAGGAGAGCTTGAAACATGAAAATGGTTTTGAATTTCTGGTTGTACTGGTCTGGAAATGCAGCACTGAAAGCAGCAGCACCTGGTAAGCTCTTGTAGTATCTCTCTATGCAACGCTTTTTGTTCACTGTAAAACTTTGTCTTCTGCCAGGCAGTAAAACTTGTGAGGCTCAGCTGAAAGGATTCCATTAATGGGCTCATCAAATGTGCATCACCCTGAGGAAGGATATTTGGTGTAGCTTCCAGATTACCTGTGTCCTGATAAATGGCTCAGTCTTTTGCCATTATTATTGGAATAGAATTTATGGCAAGAAAAACTTGTCTTACTTATGAAGGGACAAGATTATAAAAATTTATTTAGAAAGAAGCTGAAAAGCTTATTTTTATTTAATGAGTCATGGATTGTTCTGCAGATTATCAGAATAATTCCTTCCTGTGCTTGCCTATGTAACACATGATTTTTCTTCAAGCTATTTTGCAGCTCAAGTGTTTTGTCCATTAAATTTATTCTATGTTTTGGGTTTGTTACTTTCACATAGAGAAGCATTCGTAAGCATATGTAGTTAGTATTTCTAAAGACTGTCCTCATAAAATAGGTGTTCAAGTATAGAATAGAGCATGAACAGACCAAAGTAGTTGACAGAAAAAAACCCTCTTGATAAGTGGAAGAGCATTTCATTATCAAATCCATATTGTTTTGAGGACTGGCCTGTAGGTCTTACAAAGGAGTTTGAGTATTATTTATTTTAAACTTTGTCTCACTGCAGACCTTACAATTTTCTGGCCATATGGGCCACTAGTGGAGGAAGGACAAACATTCACAGAGTTCTGGGTAAATGTTAAACCCCCCCTTCCTTTAGAAACTTAAATCTGGGCTACTGACATTCTTGTAGGTAAAAAGCTTGGTGGAGGGGGAATGGGAGGCAGGACAAGCAGACTGCAGCTGCATTTCACCAAATTGAGTTTTGCATATTCAGGAGTTAATACATGGGGTGTGTCTGTGAATGACACTAAATGCTGTGATTGTTGTAATCCCCTTTTCATAAAGGGATTGACTTGCAGTACAGAATGACTTACATAATTCTGCATGTTGTATTATCTGTTTCAGGGGGTTTGAAGCCTTATGTGTTTGCTAGTCCTCAGTATCTCCTTACTTTGTTGCACTAACTGCAGAAATTGCTTTTCTAACAAATGTTATTTGTGGATATCAGGAATTGAACATATTTTGTCCCATACTGATGGCCCTGTAGATGGCAAAGGTCAGGGAAACATGAGGCCAAGTCTCAGCTAAACCTCTGGCCAAAATGTATCCAAATGGTAGTTTGCATTTCAAGATCTGATAAAATAATGCAAAATTTTTTTGAGTATTTTGGTTTTGCAACTACTCTCTTGGGCCCATGTGTAAATATTGTAATGGGTGTGACACTGCCCATGGGCTACCCATGGCAAAGTGGTGTCCACTGGCATAGAGCAGGACAGGGTATTCATCAGCCTGTGCTTAGCTCCCTGCTGAAAGAGGCTCAGGCAGCTGCTTGGTGTTTTGCTTCATTGTGTTTTACCTCAGCACTAATTCCACTATTCTAGTCTTGATTCATCTCTAGATTTGCATGTACACACAGACTCTAAGCTCCTTATTTCTTTCATTTTTTGGCAAGATCTACATTTTGCTCATGTGGTGTAATGCTTGACCATTGATATCTGAGCTTGTCTAGAAAGGGAAATTCAAGTTTGTTTGTAGCGAGGCTGATGTGGCTCTGATTCCTGACAGACAGATTTCAGCATGCTGTCCCTCAGGGGAATGGTGATGCTGTGAGGAGAGGAGCAGGTCTGGTTCCAGCAGAAAGCTTGGGTTGAAGAGAAGGGTGCAGAGAAAGAAGACAAAAGAATTCTGTATATCTGGCAAAGTCTTGCCTCCACAGAGTGTAACGAGCCACACTCCATGTGATCTCCCAGGCCTGCTTCAGGGGGCAGCACTGCTTGCACTACAGATCTGTGTAGGAGGCAAGTGGCATTTCAGCACCCCGTGGGTACCCCCCGGCTCCTTTCCAGAAGAGAGGTCCTGAAACAGGACCCTCATTTGCTGCTGACCATTTCATCATCTCTTTTACTGTTGGGTATAGTGGAAAGCCTTAACACTATAAAAATCTGAAAATATCAGCTAAAAGCTTTCCTGGTTTCTCCCAGCCCACCCCAAGTTGTTCTGGATCTAAAGTGAATCCTTCTGAAATACAAGAAAAAAGTAAAGCATTTGACACGATGGTCCCTGTCAGGTAGAAAATGACTTTTCAGAAAATCTTGTACTGGATACACATCCTGCTTATGCATTTTAGCCTAATTTTTACACAAAAGCTATCTTAGCTGAATGCTTTTAAAAATAATGGAATGGAAAGTCAGATCAAGTACCAGACGTGCTGCCGGTCCTGCTACCTTTAAAACTGTCTTTCTCTTTACCTGTAGTGTAGCATTATTAGATGTAATAGTGAGAATCCTGCTCTGATTCTTTCTAATTCCTGAGCTGGAATTTCAAGGCCAGGAGAGAGGTAAGCTTTTGTCCTTCAGAAGTAAACCTGTGCCTAAACAGCTGGAAGGGGATGTGAGTGTGGGGATACGTGGGCTGCTTTAAAATGAATGGATTTATTAACAATTCTGCTAGTTTGGGGACATTTGCCTTTATATAATACTGCTCTCTCTCTGTGTATATATATGTGTATATATATATATTAGTGGGGAAATGTTTATCTTCTGCATGCTGTTTAGAATTTCTCAGTCAAACAGAAGTACTTAAGATTAAGACCTTAATATTTAATAAGCTCTCAATTGTTAGAGAGCAGTGAGCCTGCCACTGTGAGATTGGGCTGGCAGCTCAGTGGATTAATGGAAACAGAGCTCGATTTAAAAGCCCTGAATGATAATCTTTAAATATGCTTAGGTATTGTGGTTGTGCAGTGTCCCTAGGGAATCATCATATTCTCTGCTTCACTGAAGACTTCACTGAAACTACAGCTCAACTTTGCCTACTGGGAAATCTACTTTCATTCCTGGGGCTTATATTCCTTCTGTGTACATCTGTGCACCCAGAGTGTGATTCCTTCTGAGTTTTCACTTATTTTTTGCTGCAGGAACAGTTTTACACAGACTTGAAAAACAAAGATTGCAGAGTTGAGCAACTTTCCTACCTGAATAGAGATCTTGCTTAGCCTTTCAAACAAGCAAATGTTGCTATTTGAAAATACTGAAGTGAAAATTACATGGTTGCTTGTGATAGGTGATCTCAATAAAATAGAGAGTTTTTTTTAAACTCCTGTGTGTGAAATTCTGCAGTGCCTTGGGTTCATGTAACCCATTTCAATACTTCATTCTCTGATAGAGATCTGCATAGTCCCACTGCAATGATAGTGTAGACAAAATGTGGTGCATTCTGGGATGTCCTCAGACAAACTGAAAAGGTTGGGAATTATAGATTGCTTTAATTCTCATTTTTATAAGAACTTGTCAGTCTGAAAGGTGTCTAGACTTTGAGTTGCTTTAGTTGTGTATACTTTTCTGGGGATTATCTCTATTTCAATTTAATTTGCCATTTCACTTCATGCTATAAAGCTTTCAGGGAATCTTTCATTTCAGTGAGAGCTCACTAAATTAAAATGAAAATGAAATAAGCTTGCATCATCAGCACTGAGAGTGGCAGTGTTACCCTGAATTTCTCTTAATACTTCACCGGAGCTGCTTGTGCCTGTAAGGCACCAGGGTACTCAGTGGCTCAGCACTAGATCTGTCTAGCTTAACACCCTTGTGTTCTGTGTAGTTGTACTGATACTAAGAAAGCTTTTTCAGTTGCAGGATACTGTGCTCCACATGACAGTGACAGATCAGCTATGACATGCTGAGTTCTTTTAAAATGTAGAATGGTTTGGGCTGGAAAGGACCTTAAAGATTATCTAGTTCCAACCCCCTGGCCATGAGCTGGGGACACCTTCCTCTAGATCAGGCTGCTCACAGTCCCATTCAGCTTGGCCTTCCAGGGATGGGGCATCCATTAACTCCTCTGAGCAATATGTTCCAGTGCCTCACCATCCTCACAGTCAAGAATTATTTCTAATACCTATTTCTTCCGCCTGAAAATCCCAGCTCTCTCATCCTCATAGGAGTTCTGCTCCAGCCCTCTGAGCATCTTTGTGGCCTCCTCTGGACCTGCTCCAGCAGGTGCATGTTCTTTTAATGTCAGGAGCCCCACAGGTGCAGGTGCAATCTCACTAGAGGGGATTAGAGAGAGAATCAGCTGCCTCAACCTGCCCTGCATTTCCTTCTGGGATACAAGAGTACATTGCCAGGTCCTGTCAAGCATTTTGTCAACGGCACTGAACTCCTTCACCTCGAGGC
The DNA here is from genome assembly GCA_013401135.1 of Cettia cetti. Lineage (NCBI taxonomy): Eukaryota > Metazoa > Chordata > Aves > Passeriformes > Sylviidae > Cettia > Cettia cetti. The sequence continues at coordinate 799 of VZUI01049255.1, read as the reverse complement.
TGCTCCCAATCCTGTATTTGTGTGTGCCCAGCCTGTCAGGATTTCCCTGACTCAGGTGCAGGACATTGCAGTTGGCTTTGTTGAACTTCCTGAGGTTCCCATGTCTCCAGCCTGTGCAGGCCCCTCAGTATTGTAGTAAGTTAACCAAGGCTCTGTTTTCTTCATGTGGGAAAAGCCAATTCTTTATTCACATCACTTATTTGATAAAGTTTTCACAGACCTCGTGTGCAGCACCTACTGGCAGGTAGTTTTCTTACTAATTCATTTTTTGGTCAGAAGGTGAATTGTGTGTTCGTGCTAAGATTCAGAGCCGCCGGGGCTGTTGGAAAGCCCGCGCAGGGAATGCCATTGGAACATCAGCTCCGGGGAGGAGCTGCGAACAGGAACTGCGCTCCGGTTCCTGCCGGCTGCAGAGCCCGCGCGTTCCCCATGGAGCTGCGAGCCCGCCGGGGCTCGGGGCTTTCTGGAGGATAAAACTCCCCCGCGCGGAGCCCCCGCGGCTTCCCGGGCAGCGGGAGCGGCGCCGGGGCCGCCGTGTCCCGCCGGAGCCCTTTGGCAGCGGCGCACGCACAGAGGTTCCGTCCGCGGCTCTTTGTTCGGGACCGAGCAGCTCCCGGGCGGCTTTTCCGGCAGCGGAGACTGCCCGGATCTACCCCGGATTTAAACTCTCGGTCTGGGCCTTACCCCGCAGGGGCCTGCGCACTTTCGCGTGTAAATTCATTTTCCGCGCCGCGTATCTTCATCTTCCGGGGCGCTGCGCGGTTCGTCCGCTGTCTCCGCCCGCCCCGTCTCAGTGGCC
>VZUI01049253.1:0-51410 GCA_013401135.1 Cettia cetti | reverse complement strand
AGATAGATAGATAGATAGATAGATAGATAGATAGATAGATAGATAGATAGATAGATAGATAGATAGATAGATAGATAAAGATAGATAATGTAATCACATAAGAAGGACACATTCGAATTCCCAAGCTGAACATTAAAGACCTGGGAAACATCAGGGTTCCACCTGCCTGTGAAGTAGTAGTTGATTCTATTCAGTGCTTTGAATTAGGAAGAATATTTCAGTGATTCTAGAAATACATGATTCAAATTAAATCTACAATTATAATTACAGATCAGATATTCTCTCATAATTGGAAGTTTGTTTTTGAAGCTAAACTAGCTTTTCACTAATGCAGATTATAAAGCTAAATTTGTAGGTTTTGTTTCTCTACAGACCAGTGGGGAAAAATAGTAATTTATGCACAGAGTTTTTTTACTGTACAATGTACTTTATCAGTAAGTGGTTAAACTTACATTTTTAAGGTCAACAGAACGGATTTCTACCAAATAACACTGCTGGCAGAAGGATTATTCCTGCTTCAATTTTTCATATTTCAGAAATCCTCTTTTCTACCTTATGAAAATATTTCACATTTTCCTTTATAGCTGTGCAGTGTGGTAATCCAGGAACAACTGCCAATGGAAAAGTACTTCGTATCGACGGAACTACATTCTCCAATTCAGTAATTTATTCGTGCATGGAAGGATACATACTTTCTGGATCATCCGTAAGACAATGTACTGCCAATGGAACATGGTCTGGATCCTTGCCAAACTGCACAAGTAAGACACATTTCTAATGAATAATCTTTGTTTTTCCTCTACTCTGAAATTAATAAAGTTAAATATAGAAGTCTCATTCCAATAAATTTTCAGCTTTTTCTTGCACTACTTCTTACATAATTTTGTATGCTAAGTATTTTTTTTAAATATAATGCTACACTATTGTGAAGAACATGTTTTTTAAAGGCAGAGTGTAGTAAAATGTATGGACTGCTGTTTCACTGTAAGGGAGTTGTATGGTTACATGATCTGCCTACTTTAATTCTTAACTAGTATATATATTCAATCTTTTTTTATGTTTTGTGATATGGCATATCTAGAAATTTTCATTTTAATTGCTTTATTTCATCTTGAAAAATTAGCAGTATATTATTTTCTTCCAGAGAGTAGAAAATAAAAACCCTCTAATGAATACTCAAGGATTCTTTTTGTAGTGACTCCAAGGTCAAAACTGTTGTCCCATTTTGGCATACCATCTTCTGTTTGGCCTCTTCGTTAACCTTAAAACTCCTTTGGCTACCCAACTAACAGAAGCTATTTCAGCATCTCTAACATTTATAATGAGCATTTTGCAACACTTTATTTTCAAGCCCATCTGTTCCTTCTTTATTACATGTCCTAGTTCATCTTTTAGTAGCAATTATGAAAATTTTACATTTATGTGATGCATGCAACTGCCTATCATTTTAAAGAAACATATCCTCATCAGAGGTATAGCAAAATGTTTCTTAAATTTTGAACACACTTACAGCAACCCAAATAGAAACCAAAAGCTAGATGATAAAACTTGTGTTTTGAAATCCATCTTTAATAGATCTTTTGCAGTCATAAACCCTGAGAAAGAGCCCACAGTTTTTGTTTATTTACTATTTTACAACTTAGAATGAGAACCAGATTAATTGTACCAAAGATAAAGGTGATTTGTGATGTCAACTGCATTTATATTTTTTCTTGTGTTTTAGAATAACATTTTACAGAAACACGTGCCAAAACTGTGTCTTCTCAAGACACATTACTCAGGTAGAAACATGAGATTTTAACTTGAAATATGTTGACAGAGAAAGTACCATAGTAAAGCAAAGAGAGGGAGATTCAAAATATACCACTTTTGTTTAGTCAAGATTTTATCAAAATTTACAGCAAGTCCATACTTACTGCACCTCTTTCTTTCAGATCATTGAAAATGCTGGAGGTCAGAGCTCACACCATAAGAAGAGAATAGTGTAGATAATTTTATGCTCCTTTACAGGCTGGGAGCCCTGGGCTGCGTACTATCAAACAGGACTGACCCGTGTGCAATGTCATGCAGACCTAGACCTTAGCAAGCTCCTCTAGGATTTTCTTAGAAAGAAACAACACTACCATTTCTGCAGTCAAACAGAAACAATGTTCTCATGAGAGCTTCTTGTTGCACTGCTAAATAAAAAGCAAGGCTGTGCAGTCAGCAAGGTGTAATCACTAAGTGGGGCTGCCTGCAGCACCTCTGTTGCCGTGAGCTGGCTGAGGCTGTGCCCGGGCAAGAGATCTGTGTGCCACAGCCCAGGTCTGAATGCCACCCTGGCTGTGTGGCACAGTCCAGGTCTGAATGCCACCCTGGCTGTGTGGCACAGTCCAGGTCTGAATGCCACCCTGGCTGTGTGGCACAGCCCAGGTCTGAATGCCATCCTGACTGTGTGGCACATCCAGGTCTGAATGCCATCCTGGCTGCGTGGCACATCCAGGTCTGGATGCCATCCTGGCTGTGTGGCATAGGCCTGGGGCTTCCCAGGTTCACTCTATTGGAATTCACTGGCTTGTCAACAGAAAATGCTCTTCAGGTCAGCATCACCGCAACAATTTAAAATGTTTTTGCCTAAAATAGTGACTTGCATGAAGGTGGTCCAACTGAAATGAAACAAAGATAAGGGGGAAAAGGGATAAAGGCTTTATATTTTAATTCAGTCAAGACAGTAGTGTATCTATAAAAATATTGCAGATTATTTTAGTAAAATTTACACATTAAGGATAATAAATGGAATATTTCAAATGAAAAAAGTTTCAGAGTATTTGAAAGTACTTGTCTAAATAAGAGAAACAATTCTGTCTTTCACAGCTCTATGTCATTTGAAAAGTGACCAAAAAAACCTATGTCTTTTTAGTTTTTAATTAATTTGAAATTACTGTGGTACTAGATAAACTAGAATAGGCTGATCTCCAGTTTTCTTTATTAGTACTAACTACCTGTTTTCTTTATCAGTACATTTGCTACCTTTACACTATGCCAGATACAGTGACTGCATGGGACAATTTAAGATTTAATATATGCAGTGTAATTAGTATCTGCTCCCTCAGACCATGGTAAACTGTAGCAAAGGTATACATATATATATCTTGGATTCTCAGGTCATGAGTTATTAGTTCAAGGGAGTGACATCACAAATATGTAGTCACAGATTTTTGTGGTTTTGGGGATCCAGACAGAGCGGCATTCACATTAGCCATGCTTTGGCCTTGAGTTAGAAGTGGCCAGGATGTGTACTTTGCCCAGGAAACTGCTACTCACACTTTTCCAGAAGAAATAGCAGTGCTGTAGGGAGATTTTCAAGTTCACTATGAAATAAACCATAAAACACACAGGATTCTATATTTTGTATGAACTAAAATTTTCCTTTTTTTTTTTTTTTTTTTTTTTGAAAATAACCACTTTTTAGCATTGCCACTAGTGTTCTCTAGATTTCTTTACTCTAAAAACTGTTCCAGAAATTGATAGATCCAGTTGACCTGATCTGAGGGAAACTTACCTGTTTTTAACACTATTCTCAGGTTACAATGATATAAAACTTTTTATTAACTCCTTATGAGTATTATATTTCATTAAGAAATTAAATTATCTCCTGACCTGAGAAATCATAAAAGGTTTTACAACCAGTCCCACACATTAAAGTACTATAGACCTGGTTTTTATGTAAGCCATAGCTCATGTTTGGGGGTCACCTGAATATTCTCACCTGTTTATGTATACAGAAACTATGTGAGCATTTATAAAGTGGGAGGCTTTGCAGGCATATATTTTAAATTTTCCAGATTCTCTTTTCTTTCAGAATATCATAGAAAAATAAAGTAAGTAATAGTCAACTACTTTTTAATCATAGGCATCTACCTTTTAATAATGAAACAGAATTGATAATAAATTTTTAGCATATCAAGGGGTGGTAGTGGCATATGGATTATTTCTTGGGGTTTTTTTCTTAATTTTGTAATCTTTTCTCAATCAAAATTTTACAGTCCTTTACTACTACTGTTGAACAAAAGTATTTATGTTCTCCAAATATAACTGTTTTATAGTTTTGCATATGTTTGGCAGTTAATTAGGATGACATATCTTCATCTTGTCTTGGTGGAGATAAGGTTTATAATACTTTTTCCTTCTCTTTGTTTCCCCAATCAATGCCTAGTTTTGTCATTTTCTTTCCCTTCACATATAGATAATTCTCACTTAGATTTTAAAATATGTTCCTCAACTATTTACTTGCAGTTATCAGCTGTGGAGATCCAGGAGTCCCAGCCAATGGCATGAGATATGGAGATGATTATGTTGTTGGACAAAATGTTACTTATATGTGCCAACCTGGCTATACAATGGAAGCAAATAGCTCTTTAATTCGCACTTGTACTAGCAATGGCACATGGAGTGGAGTAATCCCAACTTGCAAAGGTAAAGAAGGGGGGAGTACCCCAAAAACCTTTAGGAGGCACTGAGTAACGTAGTTGCACCAATATGGTTATTGTACGTTCTAATTTATTGCTTGTAAAATGGCTGTTTTTATACAGTACAATATTGTTTACCATACAAAGCATTCCCTCATTGGCATGCAGCACTCAGGAATGTAACTAAACATTATTTACTTCTTACACTTAAGGTGGCTAAAGTGTCCTGACCAACAGCAATATCAATTACTTCCTAATTAACTTACTATCTTGCCTGCATACCTTAACACAATTTCCAACTGTGCCACAGGTGCAGGCCTTTACTCAGGCCTGGGCCTCTTTTGGCCCAGGCCCACTGACCCAAGCTGGGTTGCCCACCTTAAAAGCAATCTGCTACACAAAGGTACAACATTTATATTTCTTGTCAGCTATTTCTTCTATTTTCAGCTATTTCTACACTATTTACTGTAAATTGCTAATTTATTCTGTATTTCCACAGAAATCAAAACTTACTTTTAGTATGAATACGTTGACTTGTTTTTTTTGGCTGCAGAAACAATGACTTCATCTTTTCTTCTTTCCCCTTTTATATTCCAACAAGCACAGTATATTGAACAGATTTTTATAGTTCTGTAGAGTACTTTATTACTTTGCTGCTAAACTGAACTACCCAATATGAAATGATGGCTTAGATTTTTTTAATTGCAGTTAGCATGTTATAAGAAAGTAACCATATATATGTGTCCCTGCTTTTACGATCAGAACACTCAAACATGTAAAATATCTAAGTATATGCTAACTGAATTTTGCTAAAGGCAAATTCATCTGAATTACTCTGTCTGTAATAATAAGATTTTTTTACAGATCCCTCCTGTAAGCATCACCTTGTTCCAAAAACACTAAATCATCCTTATAAATTTCCCAATAAAGATTTTTCTGCTTCATGTTGTTTTCTTTACTGTGAAAATTGAATGGATTAATCTCAAGATATTCCTTCTTTCTTTTCTTCAAATTGCATGCCTGATTTTTTTGTTTGTTATTTGTTTGCTTTTTGTTTGTTTGTTGGAGGCTTGTTGGAGGTTTTTTGTTGGGTTCGGGGTTTTTTAATGCACCCTGTTAAAATTTAACAGCAAAAAATCTGAACACAGCTATAAGACAAACTTATCTGTCTCATCAAAAATATTTTCTCTCGAGAAACTCACTTGCTAAACCCTAAAACAACTCCTATCTAGAGTAATTTTTCTCTCTTCCTGATACTACATTTGTAGAAAAGCAGCATTACCAGCATTTTCTTTCGTTCACACTAAGTATGTCTGATCTCTTTTCTTTCAAAACTTTGTTAGCTACCTTAGTACTTACTTTTTTTCTTATCTGTCTTCCTGCTGTTTCATTTTAAGGAAAAGTAGCATACCTGCTAAGCAGCACTAATTTTCCTCCTATGAATTCATTTGTCAAACTAGGTCAAATTAATTTCAAATCTCCACCATATTTGCAATTACTTTTCTTGCTGAACAGTTCTCCCAATGTCTTACCAAGTCCAGTTTAATTCCAGTTCATTTTTTGGCAATGTCAATTTTTAAGTTATTTTCCTGACACATTCTTCAGGATGTCAAACATTGAAATCCTCTTGACATTTCACGTTTTTTTCCTATTAGCATTGTGCTCCTAGATAGCCTCAGTTCCAATTAACAAATGATTTTGAGAACTGAAGAATGGACGTAGTGGTCATATTGACCAAAAGTCTGTCTGTCTCCAAGAGTGGCTGTAAGTCAACAGCTAGAAGATAAGGCAGAACAAGTATTTATGATAAAGTATCTCAGGCTTAAATTCTTTTGGTATGCAGGACACCTAACTAGGACCAGGAGATATAACTCTGATTTGATGCAAGCAGAATCATACAAAGAAAAAATTTTACTGTCAATTTTAACTTTGAGGGTTTGAGTTATTCTGGTTTTGAGTCATACATATTTAAGGCTTGTAAAAATGCTAATCAATAATCCTTTGAGGAATCTCTAGAGTTCTCAGAATTTTATTCTACTTTACATTAGTTTGTGTAAGTACACTAGACAATTTAATAGTGTAAGTTAAATAATATATAATATGCAGTAGCGTAAAATGTGTAACAATTAGTTTTTATTGTCAGATTGAAGTGCCAGGGTCCTTTGGTACGATTTAGTTAAAATAATTGGGAAATGAACTGGGCAGAAAACACATGAATAATTGTCACTGTGCCATTGAAAGAGAAGATATAAATACTACTCTGCTATGCCAAGTTGGAAAAGGATGCACGTTCATCTGCAACAAAATATTCAAATATTTTAACATTGTCTTTTTTGCAGACTCGCATTTGTAATATACTTGGTAGTTCTTAAACGGAGAATTTTGTGGTACATATTTATACCTAACTCTCTGACGAAAATAGAGAAGCATTCTGGCTTGTTGCTGGGTGTTGTTTTGTTTTGCTTTTCTTATCCTAAAATTCTGATGTTACATCTATTTTCTTCTACTTCTCTCTTTCCCAGTTATTCACCAGTATTTCCTCCCTTATTAGTGAGCTCAGAAGTTAAAACATACAGACCCTTTTAAAAGGACTATTAAAGGACTATTTGTGATGCTCTTGTAGAATGAAGACAGAATTTTGCTGCTTAGAGCACTTATTTTGAATTACTTTTATTAAAACATCACAGAAATGTGGCAAAAGCTATCATATCATTTTCTGGAGCAAAACCAAGGCCCCAAAACCTAGATTGCACAACACTGGCTGCAAAGGGTTCTTTCATACTAGTATTCTCAAACAGCCATGAATGATGCTTTAAAGTATCTTTATGGTCTACATAACTGAGATTCTCTCACTGAAGAGAATAATAAGAATGGAGAAATGGTACATAGTGAACTCTCTGCAGGTTGCATTCAAATACATATTATTCATCACCTAGTGCTCTGAATTCTTTTAAGCCTGCAAGATGACAGCTGTTCTAAACATTAGTTTAAAGCTTATGGGTGCATTTAACTTCCTCCATTTTTGTGACATGCATGTTCTCTGCTTGATTTTTATCACCCTATCTTCTCATTTATCCCAACTGGCTTTACCAGATTTAAATGTATTAGTTTATTTGCTTTCTTTCTCTTTTCCTAGCGCAGTTTACTTTTTGTCTATCTCATTCATTCTATCAACTTGATATAAATTTCATCCTTTCTCTTTTTGGTTCAGGTTTTCTTTCATTTAATTTCTTTAATACCTTTTCCCTTAAGCTTTCAATTAGCAATTGTCTGTTACTACACCACTATCCAGTGAATAACACTTTTATCTTCATCACAACAGTTGTATCTCTTTATTTCTACTTCCTTCTGGTTCTGGCTTTCAGTCCTCTTACCTACAACTGAAGAGAAGATGTTTCTATTTTATTCCTAGGAAGCCTGGCAAATAGAAAATATATTGTAATACTTCTTGTTGGTCTTCTTAGAGGTAGAAATACTAACAGTTTCAAGGAATCGCAAATCCTTACATTTTCTCCCTCTTGCTAGCAGCTATATGTATTTTGGTGATGAACTACTCACAAAGCAAATAGTAACCAAACAGTACTACTTAGAAACAGGCTTTCAAGTAATATTTTGGAACAGTTGTCCTAGAATTTCAACCCTACACATTAAATCTCACAAATGCCTAAGCTGCTCAAAGGGAAGAAAATATTTTATTATTGTCACACTAATAAAATAGGGTTGTACTCTATGTTGTCTTAACAGACAAAAAAAAAAATAAATTGTTGTAGATTACCAGACATATCTTAAATTTCCTACATGTCATAGTTTCCACACTGATTTTTAGGTAGTCTCCCTGTTTGGTTTGATGCAGCATCCTGGTTTATTTAAGACACATCAACAATCATCCGCTGCCTCCTAAATGAAGGAAATCAAACATACTAACTTCAGGAAATATGGCAAGAATACAGTGAGAAAGCATGCCCTGACTGTATTGTCCTCTAAAAAAAGGTGAAATTAGCCCATATGGTTCTTCTAGTAATTGTGTACATCTGGGATATTTACAGCAGCTGGGCCTAATTACCTTGAATATTATTGCAGCTGTTACCTGCCCAACTCCTCCGCAGATCTCTAATGGAAGGTTGGAAGGAACAAACTTGGACTGGGGATTCAGCATTAGCTATGTCTGCTCTCCAGGATATGAACTCTCTTTTCCTGCTGTTTTGACTTGTGTTGGGAATGGAACGTGGAGTGGTGAAGTACCTCAGTGCTTACGTACGTATTCACATCATAGTCTGTGTTTTGCTGTTCAACTATAATTTTTTTTTTCTCTTTAAAGTTTTCACTTTTTTTTTTCTCCCTCCCTCTTCCAGTGGCTCAATTAATTTCAAACCTGGTACAATTACAATCCTTCTAAAAATTTCTAAAGTTTTCCAAAATTTTAATGTTAGTAGTAGATTGAGAAGGCCGTGGGTTTATCTGTAAACCCTGTGTGAGCATATAGGAGTCCTTGGACACAAACACAAAAAATATTACAGGCAATGTGTACAACATAATCCAAGGCAATTCAAGATTAAAAGGTGTTGACTTGTTTTCAGATCTAGCTACATGTGTGATAGAGTAACTTTCATTATAATCTCTTTTATTTCCTTATTACTCGTCTTAAACTTCCTGTGATGTCATGAAGAAATCTTTCTGGCTGTAGTGTTGATTAGGCCCTGGTGATTCTGTGACAGTTATCTATTTTTCACCCTTCAGTAAATTAACATATATTTTATGCAATGAATTTTATTAATATAAAAGTTATAAATACCATTGATGTATTTTTATGTTTCTAATAATTTCATTACAGTATCCAATAGTATTGATTATATAATATTTTTAAAGTGATTGTGAATATTCTGAGAAATATTCATTTGATTTCACTGAAAAAGGAGATTTTGAACTTATTTTTGGAATAATTATACCACTCTGTAATGGTATTCAAAAAGGAGTTTAACTGGAAGAGGATAATATCTTATTCATGGCTTTACAGTCTCTGAAATTTAATTTGAACTTGCCAAGTAGCTGTGCTTGAAATGTAGCTTGCTAAATGTTGCAAAATGCACTTCTCTGTACTTTCACTGTTTTTTAAATTTTATTTTTCATCTCTCCTAGTCAAATTTTTTCTCAATTTTGGCTACATCCTAGTACTATGAAAGCATATAATGTAGATAATCTTTTCTTTTCCTTTTTTTTTTTCCCCCCAATTATATTCTCATATCATCAGCAACAGCTTCTGACTGCTGATGCAACTCTGTGTGCCAGGTGGAACATGATGAAAGGACTTTTTTCTGGAAGAAAAAGAACAAGGCCACTATTTGTTCTTTAAATTCTCTACATAGAGCTCTTCTAGAGTCCACTACCCTGTGAATATCTGGGACTATGAAAAATTATTTTCATGATTTGTTCTTGATTGAAAAATTGTGTCCTTCACTCATTTTTGGATACCACAAGCTAATTATGATTTTTAAAGTTGCAATACTCAATACTGCACTATACTCTGAAAAAGTGGGCTCTGCCTTTAAACTTTTTAAAAGGTATATTTAGCACAGAAGGCATCTGCCTAGGAATTAAAGGCTCTTTCACACAGATTACATTAACTGAATGTTGTTGATGGGCAGTGGTTACCCATTGCAAGAGAAAACAATTGGCAGCCAGTGCTTGTCAAAAAGGTTACTCTAGTTGCCATCTGCCAGAAATGAGGGGGAGCTGGTGAAAGTCATTCTCAATAAGCAATCTTTAAGCAGTTGTTAACATCAGAAATTTAGTTCCTAGCTTGGTGCCATGGAGCCTGTGATTGAAGATGTGCAAGGTATAGTTATGACATAGAATAATTATTAAGAATGGAATATGACCATGTCCTTGGTTGAGTATTTGTCATCTATGACCCAGTAAATTGTTTGCTTAATTGCTTATGCAGTAATTTCAGTACAGGACTGCTGGTTTTATAAGCTTGGCAATAGATGGCAAAAAGGTAGACTTATGCCAGAAAATTCTTGACTGCAGATATGACTTAGAATCATAAAATTGTCATAGAATATAATGGATTGCAAGAGACCCATAAAAGTCATCAAAGTCCAACTGCTGTCCAACAGCACAGAAAAACCCAAAGAGTTGTATCCATGTACCTGAGAGCATTGCCAAAGGTTTCTCAAACCCTTTCAGGCTTGGTGCTGTAACCACTTCCATGTGGTCACTTCCAATACCCAACCACCCTCTAGGTGAAAAATCTTTTCTTGATATACAACCTATACCTCACTTACACATCTTCATATCATTCTCTTGGGTCCTGTTACTGGTTACCACACAGAAGAGATCAGTGCCTGTCATTTTGCTTCACCTTGTGAAGAAGCTGAACACCACAGTAAGGCTTTACCACAGCCTCTACTCCTCTAGGCTGAACAAATCAAGTGACCTCAGACACTCCTCATGTGGCTTCCGCTCAGGCCCTTCACTCTTTTTGTTGCACTCTTTTGCATACCCTATAATAGCTTTATATCCTTATATTGTGGCACACAAAGCTGCACACAGCGTTCAAGGTGAGGCCGCCCCAGTGCAGAGCAGAGCAGGACAATCCCCCCCCTTGCTCAGCTGGTGATGCTGGGCCTGATGTCCCCCAGGACAGGATTGGCACTGCTGGCTCATGTTCAACTTGCCATCAGCCAGGACCTCCAGGTCCCTTCCTGCAGTGCTGCTCTCCAGCAGTGTTTTCCCATTCTGGATGTACATCCGGGGTTGTCCCATCCCAGATGCAGTGCTCTTGTTAAATTTCATTCATTGGTGATTGCCCAGTCCTCTCATTTGTCTGGGTCTTTTTGCAGGGACAGATGCCTTCAAGTGGAGTCAACAGGTTCTCCCAGTTTAGTGTCATCAGCAAACCTACTTAGCATACCTTTGAGTCCAGGTGTTTTAGGAATCTTTTGGACCTGTTTGTACCACATGTGTGGTATTCACAGTTAGCATCTGGCAAGCTTAAGTCCCCCCAGAAAAACAACAGAAGTTGATTTAGAGGTCTCCCTTAGTTCATTGAAGAATAATTTGACAGTGTCAACATCCTTGCTGTGTCCCCTAGAGCAGACTCACATAAAAACATCCACTTTGTTTGTGTGTCCCTTAATCCTTACCAAAGCTCTTAACATGCCATAATGTCCTGGGTTTGACCAGGACAGGGTCAATTTTTTGCAGCAGCTGGGAGGGGGCAGGGCTAAGTCACAGGTGATATTCTATAACACCTCATATCACTGCCAGGGGTAGGGGAAAGGACTTTGGCTTCTGAGAAGAAAGGCATTCCTTCCAGTCAGAAAAGCATGATTGTGGTCAGATCAGGTTGGGCTCTGCAGTAAGCACTTTGCAAGTAAATCACCCTCTCTTTTGTACACTTTTGTAATTAATATTGTTGCTGTTACTGTTTGTTTTCTTATCTCATTACTGTTGCCAGTAAATCATTCTTATCTCAACCCATGATGTCTGCCTTTTGTGCCTGTAATTCTCAACCCCAGCCTGAAACAGTGAGAAGGAGAAGGGGAAAACTGAGGAGTGGATGAGAGCAGCAGAGTGCTTTTGGGGAATCAGTGGGGGGGCCCTGAACGGGGCAGTACCATTCCTAAAGCAGGACACATAACAAACAGCAGACTCTGCCACCCCTCTTCGCTGCCTCATCCCCCACCTCACTTGCCCTACCTCTCCCTCCTGAAGAGTGTGTAACCCTCCATACTGGCACACCAGTCATGGGACAGTTTCTCCAAGGGTTTCAAACCAATCCCTGCATTCCTTTCTGCTTCTAAGCCTGTGTTCATGGGGTCCTGGAAAATTTCTATCTGGTTTCCAATAATGGAAACGATTGAAGGGTCTCACTAGTACTCAAACTCTGGCATGCCTTCCCACTGCTTATCACTGATGAACCTGATTTTGTCCCTTTTCCTCTTCCAGTGCGGTTTAAAACTCTACCGGTCAGCCTTTCTGACTCCTGCACAAGAATCGTTTTTCTCTTCTGACTGCCACTGAATAGCAGTAGAACTGGTGTTATATAGACCATAATATGATCAAAAACCCCAAAGTTCATCTGATGACACCATCCTCAGAGCCATCTGTTGGTCAGTTGGGTCTGCCTGTTCTTTTTCAGTATTCTTCTCTGACTGAAAGGATCAAAGAAAACACTAACTGTCCTCCTGATCCTTCAAACAATTGTGCTAAGACCTGAAATATCTTTTGGTTACCCTTGGACTTTTCTTTGTTACCTCATTGCTGTGGACATAAAGAACAGTAGTTAACAATCAGAGGGTGTACCAGACTAGAGAGTTTTCTAGTAACATCCCAGGCTCCAGAGAGGCAGCATGCTTCTCTATGAGTAAGAGTAGTCCGGTTGGCATATTGGGTCCTCAGATTCCCTCAGAGGGATTCACCTATGAAAACCACCATTCTTTTTATTTGGCAGAGGTGATCATGATGCAGGGGGTAGGTTATTTTGCCCTCCAATTCCAGAACGACCTTCATCTGCATTCTAAGTTGTCAGTCCATCTATTCCAGGGCCTCATACTTGTTGTATTAGGGCACCTGAGAAGATGAGGCAGGCTGGGATAGGATTTGCCTGTAATAACCTACTTCCATTTCCCCTCCTCTCTTAGATCCCCTCCCTCTGCCGGGTGGTGAGAAGGTAGGGGATCCTTTGTTTCTTGTGTCATGGTTGGCTGGTATATTGATCTCAGGGATGGTAGAATATGATGCTACAAGTCAATCTTCTTGCCTGATGCTCCTTAGCCCAAATGCCTCTCCAAGAAACTCAGTCACCAGGCTGAGCATCTCCTCTACCTGGGCACATCTTGCACAGGTGTGCTCACTGCTGCTGTCACATACTGACAAGAAATGTGCTGTTAATCAGTTAAATTCCTTTTAAGAATGAAACTAGCCTCAAAGTCTCAGTGCCAGAACTCCATGGTCAAGCTCTGTTAAAGGCTCTCAGAATCCTTAAGTTAACATTTCCATTGAGAGTAGAAATACTCTTTAAACTTCCAGTTCACTTGTACTTTAGTTTGTTCCATAGTCACCTGTTCTAGTGTCAGAAGGAAATTGCTGTGTTTTTTTACCATGATGCCTGGTTTCCACACTTACTGGTAAAAGAGGAAGATACTCAGTAGATATCTAATGACTAGATCATCTTGACGGACAACTAAGTGGTGGAGTTTACTTAGTTTTAGAAAACATGAATAAATTTACTAAAACCTCATTTTTGAATGAGAGAATTGTTTTCCCTTCAGAGTTGTTACTTTGTTGGTGCAAAGAACTGTTAGGAGGCAATTTCAAGTCACTGTGTTAAAAATTTGTGTTTCATGTATTCTCAAATTAAGACACAGAATTTTCCAGTGGAAGTGTAACAACCATAATCTGTCATTCAGAAATGAAGAACACTGTGTGTACATTTTGTGCCACTATCCCCAATCCATATATCTTTTCAAAATTTGGCCCATAATTCTGCACACCTAAAGGTATGAAATTGCATACAATTCTGGTATGTTACAGATTAAGCACTTTTTCTTCACCAGAGTGGGTATGAATGGATTTACCATACAGTCAGTATCTGTAGAAAGAAGCAGAGAGCAGGAACATTTCATGAAAGCAGGTCCTTTGGAAAGCTTAAAACATGGGTGACAAAGACAGAAACGTTACAGATGCATTTTAAAGATAGTTGTTTGAGAGATGTAATTTAAATTATGTTTTAGATGAGAAAGATGGAACACAAAATTCCACTGTCTGTACAGCATGTCTATTTAGAAACATTATTGAACATGTACAGGTTAGGGTTTATTATTATTATTCTTATGCCATTTTCTGTCTGAGATGAAATTAAACTACACAACACTGGAATTCATGGTGTGTCAAGGAATAATATAGTCTGATGACACAGAGTTTGCCATAGCTGATTTAATTTCCTGGGTCAATTATTCAAAATCCAGCTTCTGACAATATTCAGTACTTCATACTGCACAAAAAGGATGGTAAATTTGCTAGCAGTGCATTTACCCAGTTATGACATGCTATAGACAAAAGGAATCTTAACATTATAGGAATAGGTAAAAATATCCATTTAAGAGCAGATTTTTATTAGTGAAATTTATCCTATCTAATACAGTTCATTAATTAATTTTTGATTGCTACAGAATTTTCTTTAATATGTTGGGGTTTTTTGGTGTTTCTTTATTGTTAACTGTTCTAACTTTCAAGTATTGTCTTTCCATACATACCAAATCTTACCATTACATGAAGGATGAGGAAGAAAAACTTTATGACTCTTAAACTACTAAATCCTTTAAACATACAAAAATGTTGAGCACTGTGTAGGAGGCAAGAAAGCAGGAGAGGAAGGAAGATTGACATCAAAGTTTGATACACTCTTTGATTGCTCTCTAAAGATTTGCAGATTGATGTGGTTCGGGGCATGGGTGAATTGTGGATATTTGGACTTCAATAAAATAAGTTGTCAACTTGAATTATTAAGTGTCAGGTACTGACCAAGCACACTATGAGTCATTTTGAACAACTATCAGAACTACTACAATCTAGCAGACTAAATATCATATATCTAGTCTCTCTGAATTCCTATTAAATGTTTCCATATTTGATCTGTATTTAGTAAAAGAAATTTGGAATAATTTCTTCACTTAGTTCAGCTAAGTGTTTTGTTGTTTTTTGTTTTTTTTTTAATAAATGCCACATTCCATTTCTATCTTTTTTCACAGCAAAGTTTTGTGGTGACCCTGGAGTACCTGCTCAAGGGAAAAGAGAAGGCAAAAGCTTCATCTATCAGTCAGAAGTCTCTTTCACCTGCAACCCTCCTTTCATTTTGGTTGGCTCTAACACCAGGATTTGCCAAGCAGATGGAACATGGAGTGGTTCTTCTCCTCGATGCATAGGTATGATTATGCTCATATATTGAAATTTCTTTCAATGCTTATTTTTCCTCTTCTTGCTAAGTCAATCTAGGATTTTTCAATTATTTTGAATTATCTTGGAGGTATGCTATACTCTCTAAGAATCAAATCACTTTATTTTTTTGTTTGCGATTGGCTTATTTCCTGTTGCTGAACAGGCTTAATTTTTGTCATACATTCATGCATTTAATTAAAATGGTAATTTGTTTTGTCTTTAATATATTGCAATTTTTTTAGAACCTACTCGCACAGCCTGTGAAAATCCAGGAGTCCCAAGGCATGGATCACAAAATAACACATTTGGCTATCAGGTAGAGTATACTTCTTAAAATTAACTTGTGTATTTAAATATTTTATACTACCTCGAAGTCTAGAAACATCTAATGAGACATTCAAAGACTGCTTCTGTAAGAGCTGTTTGCTGCTGTGTTGCTGTGTTTCTTATTTCTAGCTGTTGGATTACACTAACCCTGTGCCTCTCTCAGCAATGCACTACAGGAAAAACTTGTGATCAAGTTCCACCTGATTTCACCTTGAAGGCTTTCAGTATCTCCCACCAATATATAAGTGCTCCCTACAATTTATTAAATAGGCTTTTTCTCCTCAAAAATGAGTACACTGTGTGGCAAAATGCTAGTGTAGACGTACTCTAAAAAGGACTTTTTTTTTCCTGAGGGAAAATCTGTTTGGAACCACAAATGAATTACGGAGTCACAGACCTGTTAGGAGAACTTCTAGTCCATTTCCCCTTCTCAAAACAGGGTTAGTTAGAACAAGTTTATGAGGGCTATCTCCGGGTGGTTTTGAATATTTGCAGGGATGGAGATGCAACTGTGTCTCTTTGCATCCTGTTCCAAGTTGATCACCCATACAGTGAAAATGTGTACTTTTTTCTTAGTTTTAAAGAGAATTTCCCATGTTTCAATTTATACCTATTTCTTGTTTTGTCTCTGGGCACCACTGAAGAAAAGTCTGCTTCTGTTGCTTGTCCTGCCCCAAGGGGTTTTTGGTTTTTTTTGCAGACTGGATAACCCCAGGTCTTTCAGCTACTCCTTGTATTTCAGATTCTATAGTCCCTTAACCAATTTTGTGGCCCATCACTGGACTCAGTGTAGTATTGTCCTTGTCTCTCTTGCACTGGTGAGCCCAGCACTGGACTCAGCACTTTCTTATGACTCTCTGGGGCTAGCAGAGGGGAAGAAGCACTTCTCTTGACCTGTTTTCAGTGTTCTGCCTGATGCCTTCAAGGACACAGTTGGCTACATTTTATACAAGGTTGTGCTGTGGCAAATGGTGCTTGCATATGTTTTTGTTGGAAAAAGAATCGTGAAACTGAAAATTATTTTGAACTGCTGATTTTCTGATTCACACAAAACACTGACATCAGTGAGATGTTTTCATGAGTGAATGGTTTAGAAATGCAAAAATGTACCTTATAATTTGCTAGAAATCTTGTGAACAAAGAGGGAGCCTAATCTACCCTGTGACATCTGTGTTTGGTGTCAGGGCTGAGAGCTCCAGGCACATGAAGAGGAAGGAACAGAAGAGTAACTAGCAGCTCCAAAGCTGTATGGGGTCTCTGTCTAGTAGCAGGAGAACAAAAACTGCAGTTTGCTGGAAATGCAAGAAAGGGCTGAGTGATATTTGAACAAATTTACAAAATGAAATTAGTTTTTTAAAAGCAAAGTGTAGCTAAAGACTTTTTGAATTTTTGTGGCCAAAAATTTCTTAGGTTTATCCTCTTGGTGGCTTTTATACAGTTCTACTCAGGCTTGGTTTTTAGCAGTATTTGTGTTTTTGGATTGTGCAAGATCACAATTGTATGCAAGTGATAATAAAATCTCTATGGACTGAAAGTGCTGCTTTGTGCCAAGATAGGATAAGAAGGGGCAAACCTTAGGCTAACTTTGTTTGGTACAATACAATATTATGCTACAGGACATGCTCATATGCTCTTTATTCAACTATGTATCAAATAAATAATTTATTATGCATTTTCTATAATTCTATTGTCACAGTTTCTCTCACATATTAATTCATTGAAGAAGCTAATTCAGTTGCTCATTTGTTCTGTAGTTGTGGGTAAAATATCACTCACAGCTAGCATGGAACTGTAAAAATCTCAAACAAAATGTCAATTAACAAATCATTTGTAAAATAAGCATAAGTGCCAGCAGAATTTACAACCCTATAAATTCTAAAAAAAAAAAAAAAAAAAAAAAAAATTATTGTAAAGAGTTATAAGGTTAGTGCCCATTGTTTAAGATGTGTGTGCTAGTCTCCTTACTCAGCCAGCAACTTATTCTCATATTCACACTAAATTTGATTTTATGTAGTAACTAAATGGGCAACTTCTGATTTCTCTAAATATCATTGCTTAGTTAATACCTAACCGAGTAGGAGTATCAGTCATAGAGATGAAGCTGAGCTTAGCTCTTGATTGGGTGGAAAAAATTGTGAAAAGGATTGGTTATAGACAAGTTATTGTCTGTAAATCCCATAAAGAAATACTGATTATCATACATTGTATAATGAGTTCTTGAAAAACACAAAAAGATTGTAAATTAATGCGTATTATGCTATAATTAACTTCCTGTGTGAATGGGATAATAGTGATTTTTACTTCTATCCCTAGAAGGAAGGTAAAGAAAATTTCTAAATTGTTCCAAAATATGGATGTGGGTTTTTTTGTTTTGTTTTGTTTGGGGTCTTGTTTGTTGTTTTAGCTTTCTTAACTACTTCATTTTTAATCTAATATTAATAAGGTAACTTAACTGACTTAATTGTCAAGGTTTAAATTTATTTCTCTATCTCATAAAAAAAAATCCCAAGTTGTAGCCTTACACTTAGAATTCAAGACTTCATATGTGGAATCCTGTTTTAAGTACTTTTCATCAGATGGCACTCACTCCTCTTTTATCTGACAGAAATCACTGACTGACACTTGCTTTTCACAATGCTGATGTCAAGTTCTGAGCTTCCACAGCATCATTGTTTTGTTCCTATCTTTTCCCCCATCCCTGATTATCTGTTTTCCTATCTCATTGATTGCACTGAAAGTTCAGGCAAATACAAGATAATTCTAGGCTTGACTGAAAGGCATATCTAAACCTGACCTCCTGGAACCTACACAAATATCACCACGTCACATTTGAATGATGTTTCAACTATTAAATAAGAGCTTTATAGAAAAGGAGACAACAGAGTTTTGCAAGGACTTTATTGTTCAGCATTGATTTCTTCAGGCAGAAGCAGATCAGTTTCTTATGTGTTCAAATAACATCAAAATATCAGTTTAGTACTATTTGGGTATCTGGCATGGGATGGAAACAAATAGCATAATCTCCTTTAATTGTTATGATTACATACTTCTAGGATTACCTTTCATCTGAGCCATTTTTGACAGATCTACTTTAACAGTGTGTTACAGTGGAGACAAAATAACTTTAAAAAACATAGTAAATACTGACTTCATCTGTAATCTGGAAAATAAATCACTCCTTTGAAAGAAACTGTGAGGTCTGAAATACTTCTTCAGCTGTATTGCTAGAAACATAGAAAAGTGCTTATAGCACTTTCACCATGAGCTATTGTAATACAAGGTACTACTGAATTGAAGAAACAGTTTAGAACTGCTTAGACCAGTCAGTCATACATATAAGATTTATTAGTTTTTGTATTTTTCCAACATGTTTTGTAGAAATTCAGCTATCTTCCCTTATTTGGAGACTTAAATTGAGTCAAAGAGCAGTGTTAATTTAAAAAGGAAAATAGGTACAATACTGTAGTGGTAGCTTTCTGTAGCTTTTGGGTTCTATCTTATGAAATTCTATATGAAACTTGATCTGCAGATGTTGAGCAGCCTTGCAAAGATCTCCTTCTGTGAATGTAATGCTTATAAAAACTTCAATGTTGACTAAATTGTAGGATGGCGTTCCAAGAAAAGTGCTCTACTACCACCATATAGCTGTCTCCATTAGCACAGTTGGCACCACCACTACATCAATGAAAATGTAATTTAAGCTGCATCAGACACTATGTATATTCCTGCTTCTCATTGTCCGGAGGTTTCTGGTGTCAGGGTGTTAGTGTTGCAGTCTGGAGGGCTTCATTGGCACGAATATGATTTTTCTACTGATAATTGTTATCTTATTTAATGAAAAAAAAAAATCTAGAGTACGTTAAAAATAGATGCATGTTGATATTTATGTATTTTCTTCTCAGATTTGTATTCCTCCTGTTAGAGAATAACAAATATACACTTTGGGATTTAGCAAAACAAAGAAAAAAGAAAATAAGTTAATTATGATGTTAACTTTTGGAATATCCAAGCTATAACTGACACAATAGAAAAGGCAGCTATAGAACAGACATGGTCAAGAACTATTTTTTTTTTCTGATTGGATGAAAACACTGTTGCCTAAAGTATTAATGTTTCTACTTGAGCAGTAGAATAAAAATTAGAACAAATGTGAACATCTCAAGACTGGGATATTTTTTAAAGCATTGAATACTGTATTGTAGCGCCACCTGGTGCCTCTGATTCAAGAATATTGCAAAGTACACTACAAAACTTTCTAAAATTACTCTTATTTGCTTAATAATTACTATACATAGCCTATCTAAATAATTAATAAAATATATTTTAATTAAATATTACTTGTAATTATTTTTTCATTTATTTGCAATTTAGAGCATCATGGCAGCACTTCTTAAGCGTCTTCATCCCCTAGGCAATTGTTGCATTTTTGATGCTTACATGTATAAAGGATGTGTTTCTTGTGAAACCATAAAATCATGGAATGGTTTAGGTTAAAAGGGATCTGCAAGATAACCTAGTTTAGCCCCCCTGCCATGGATAGGGCCACCTTGTGTTAGATCAGGTTGCTTGGAGCCCCATCCAGCCTGGCCTTGAACACAGCTAGATATGAGGTATCAACAGCTTCTCTGGACAACAAGTTCTAGTCTCTCATCACCCTTACAACGAAGAACTTCTTCCTAGTATCTAGTCTAAACCTACTCTCTTTTGAATCTGTTCCCCCTTGTCCTATAACTACATGTACATGGAGTCCCTTTCTATGTTCTCCTTTCAGCTACTGGAAGGCCACAATTAGACCTGAATGAAACCTCCTTTTTTCCAGGCTTAATGAACACTTCTCTCAGGCTTTCCTCATAGGAAAATACCTCAGAACATTTTGGTGGCCCTCCTCTGGATTTCCTCAAAGTCTGTGGTTTTCTTGTGCTGATGGCCAAAGTGGGACAGAGGCCTCTGGGTGAAATGTCACCGGAACACAGTAGAAGGACAGCATCACTTCCCTTGACCTGCTGCCCCACACTGCTTTTGATGCATCCCTGGCTCCAATTGGCTTTTTGGGCTGCAAGTGTGCATTGCTGGGTCGTGTCCTCAATCCAGCAGCACCCCTAAGTCCTTCTCAGCAGAGCTGCTCTCGATTTGTTCATATCACAGTCCACCCCTTCTATAAGGTGTAGTGCAGCACCTTGAACTTGGTCCTACTAAACTTCAGGATGTTCTCATGGGCCACTTCTTGAGATTTTCCAGGTCCCTCAGGATGGATCCTTTCCTTCAGATGTGGCACCCATACCATGCAGCTTGGTGTCATCTGCAAATTTGCTGAAGGTGCACTCAATCCCTTCACCAGTGTTATTAAGGAAAATATTAAATAACACTGGTTCCAATATTGAAATATGAGGGACACCCTGTGTCATCAATGTCAACTGGGATTCTGAGACATTGACAACCCTCTGGATGTGACTGTCCAATCACTTTCTTATCTAGTAGTCCACTGATCAAATACATCTATGTCCAGTTTAGAGAGAAAGATGTTGTGGGGGGCTCTTTTGAAAGGCTTAACAGACATCCAGAAAAATGATATCTGTAGTGCTTCCATATCCACTGGTGTATTCATATGAACACACTTTTCTTAAGGCTAGTTCTTTTTTAAAGCAATATATTGATGTTGATTGTTTTAACTAGATCTTCACTATACACACACACAAAAAAAAGGTTCTATAGCTGCTTGGAGCAATTTCTAAAACTTGTAGTATTTTACTACTTTGTACTTAATCATGCAAGTGATTTAGTGTATTTCCTTCAAAATTTCTTAAAAGTAATTACATAGTCCAGTGAGCACAGAAAGGAGCAAAATAAAGGGAGATGAATTTTAAATCGCGTCCTGTGTTGATGAGTTACTATCTGTAGTTCATGGGTTATTATTAAATTTCATTCTGATGAGAACCTTGAGCTGAAATGGAATAGTTCTATAAAGTTTCAAATGAATATTCGTAGGAGTGAAATGCTGTTTCCTAGTATTAAACTATCAGGAAAGAATCCACATTTTACCTTCGAGCATCAGTCTGAATCAAGTGTTATGCATTTAAACAAAATAATTAAAAATCAAATCCAAACCAGAACTATAAATGTGCTGTCACAGATAGTTTAAAGTTTTCAACTTCTTGTTTAAACATGAGTTGATAAATATATTAATACAGGTCACTGCAGAACAGTAGATACGATCTATGCACCTTAATATTTGAGTTAACCACTCACAGTATGTAATACAATACTCTCTAAATGACGTACTTCTAATCTAATTTCCTCGCTTGTGATGGAAACTAAGAATTATTTGCATTTTCATCAGTTTCACCATGACTGGACATGCTGAACAAGTTATTCCATTTTATGTTTGTGTAGAAACTGTAAGAATTCTATTTTCCTTTTTATGCAACACATACCCTTAATAAGGATAATAATTAAAAGCTAATCTCAGATGAATTGCTATTGTAAATTTTCATGTACTTGTGTTCCAGTTTCTATTATCAAAGTGGTGTAAAGAGCTGTTATTCTTTACCTCCTCTCATCAAAAAACAAAATTAAAATATCATAGGAGCATTCTGAAGCATGAGACAATGTTGTTGACCACCTGCATCTATTCTAATCAAATATTTCTCATTATAACCTGTGAATATATCCAGCACTCCCCAAAGGGGGATCTAGTTCAACAAAAGTCCAGCAGATTCTAATACCCATTTCAGTTCTGTAACTGTTTGTGGCAATTTTGCCCAGTTGTCTCTCCTTAAATCTGGAGTGGGGAAGGCACCATAAACTTTTTTTCCAAACTCACAGTTCATCAACTGTTCCAGGCCCAATGCAACAACTAGAGAGACCACAGAAGATGAGGATTTGATTTTCTTCCATGGAGGATCTAATTTTGGGGGGAGAGTAATTCTACTGAGAACAAAGCAATTTTTTATTTCATATCAAATTGTTCTGTGAAATTAATTTACTTTCCAGAGAAAGAGAATCACAACTTATCAAGTCTGTATTATGTGAAGGAGTGATCCAATTTAGGGAAAAAAATCCCAGCTGATAGTTGCTCATAACAATATTACTGTGTTTTCTACTTTTCAACAGGTGGGAAATGTTGTCCAATTTCAGTGTAAAAAAGGACACCTGCTCCATGGTTCAACAACACGAACTTGCCTTCCTGATCTTACATGGAGCGGAATCCAGCCAGAGTGTATACGTAAGAAACAATTTTTTTTTCCCTTTTCTCTATTTTTTTTTTAAATCTAGATTATTTAGCTGCACTAAAATTTTCATGAAGTCAATCTATATGACTTTATTAACTGAAAATTAACAGAAATTTGCATTACTAGCTTACAGCAGTTAAAAATATGATTCTGAGTGAATTTTTGTATAACAAACAATAGAACTGAAAAAAACCAAACCAAACAACAACCAGAGAGAGAGAAAGAGAGAATAGGCAGATCTTCATAAAAAGTCAATTTCTATCTAAAAGCCTGCAACCCTTCCAATTCAGAGAGGAGGTGGTGACAATAAGACATATCAGAAGGCCCTATTCTAAAAATATGCAGGAAAGCATATTAAAATCAGTTCTAGTAAAGAGTTATAACTCTTTCCCAGCCAAGGAATCATGCTATATCAAGATGGAGAAAAAAGGGTTTGCACTTGGAAATTTTTGATTCTGAAATAGAGAAAATCTTTTTAGAGTATAAACAGAAGCACTTCATTTCATAGATCTTTTACACTTTGGTAAATAATGATAATTTACTGAAGATATAAGATCATGGCTAATCTTTCTAGTTCAGCTAGTCAGCTGTATTTTTCTGGGAATAGTCTTACCTTGTAAGGTCTGATCCTATAGAATCACTTCAGTGAATGGAGAACATATCCACAGAAGGAAATGGCATTACTAGTATTTCAGCTGCTGCTAGTGTTAATCTTAACCAAATAGCAAATTGGTAGTTTAATGTATTGAAATGTGAACTCCCCTCTTGGGGGTATGCTGTCTTTGAGATAACACATAAATCCTACATTTTGGTGATTGTTAAATATACAAGACCCTTCAGAGACATTAGAAAATAACTTAATTTTTTCTCACCTTTACAACTCACCTTCAATTTTTCCTTGACCTTTCGTAGTGTTTTCGAACTGACATTTACTTATTGTTATACAATTCTACATACATATCATAAGTGTTGTAAGTCACAAGCCATGATTGCCTTTAAGTCTGGTATGATGTGTGCTGTTTCTGTTCTCATATGCAGACAATTAATTTTGTTCGTGCAAGTGCATTTAAGTCTGTTCTTGATCCCTTGGAATTGAAAGGTCCATGTTTAACAGTGTATTTACAGACTTGTGGTGATATTTTATAGACTATATAGTAATTTATAATGTGAATTAAAATATAATACTATGTAGTTTCTGTTGATTTTTTACTTTGTTAGTTCACTGTCAGAATGGGCATATATTATCTTTTCAGAAAGATTTTCACCATTTTGACAGGATATTTTATCTTATCTTTGTAGCTCACAGCTGTAAACAACCAGAAACACCAAGTCATGCTAATGTTGCAGGAATGGATCTTCCGTCACTTGGTTATACATTGATTTACACTTGTCAGCCAGGTTTCTTCTTGGCAGGAGGATCAGAGCACAGAGCCTGTAGGTCTGATGGCACATGGACTGGGAAGGTTCCTGTTTGTGAAGGTAAGCTCTTCTGTTTCCTGCTGCATCTGCCATCTGTCATATTTTGGTGCTTTTCTTAACTTGCACTTGGCACATGCCTGCCAGCAATTTGATTTGGCCCAGTCAGCATGTTTTTATCAAAGGCAGGTCTTGCTTGATGAACAAATCTCCTTCTATAACTAAGTGACCTGCTAAGTGGTCACTCAGTACTTGGTGCTGGTGAGACCACACCTTGAATAGTGTGTGCAGTTTTGGACTACTCAGTCCAAGAAAGATATTGAGGTACTGGACTGTTCCCAAAGACAAGGAATGAAGCTGGTGAAAAGTTTGCAGCACAAGGCTTATGAGGAGAGGCTAGGGAAGCTGGGGATCTTTATCCTGGAGAAAGAGACACTGCTTATTGCTCTCTATAACTACCTGAAAACAGGTTGCAGCAGAGTGTTGGTCTCTTCTTCAAATTAGCAAGTGATGAGAGGAAATGGCCTGAAGCTGTGCCAGGTGAGGCTTGGGTTGGACATTATGAAAAATTTTTAGGAAAAATTAGGAAGAGTTGTCAAGCATTGGAACAGGCTGCCCAGGGAAGTGGTGGAGGTAGATGTGTAGATGTGGCATTTAGGGCCATAATGGAGTGGAGAACTTGGTAGTTAGTGTTAGGTTAGCTATTGGACTGTAGGACCGTAGAAGTCTTTTCCAACCCAAATGATCAAATGATTCTAGTAATATTTGAGAAAGATGCCTAAAGTCCAAGAAGATGTCTGAGTCACTGTGTGAAATTAATCTATAAAGTTTATTATTATTTTATATTTTTATGTGAGGAACTGTACACTACTAGAAAACAAAATGTATCTACTTTGTCCTTGCTGTTCCTACCTTTAATTTTGTTTTTACCACTTTGTCACCGTAGGACATAAAAAATACTGTATCCAAGTCACAGTGAGAAAGGCAGTTTTCATGTGAGATAAGGAATGTACTCAAGTGTAGGAACTGTTTGGAATTTTATTTCATGAATAATTAAAGGCCTTTTCAGATTACTGTTACCTAATGTTTCAGATGTGGTTATCCCCAGGGCTTTACAGAGGCATTCAACAGTTTTGTAGCCAAACACTGCTACTTGGAAGGGAAATAGGAAATGAATAGTTTGTATTACTAAAAAACAGGTGTCCTGAATTACATGCCAGGCAAGTGCTGGGGGAAAATAAAGCAGAGCTTTGGGAAAGGGCTAGAAAGCTAGCAGCCAGGAAGCTTAGGACTTGTTCAGTAGTTGGAATGTATTATGCCAGGCCAAATGTGATTCATAGATTGTATTTTGATTCAAGAATTTTCTGCTGCTACTGTTGAAAGAATGTGTTCACCTCTTATTGTGAACTTCATATAAATAACTTGGAAATAGATGAAAAGGAATAAAATGTTAGGAGCTGAGAGCTTTAAAGGGATCTATAGGAAATTAAACTAGAATTTGATCCTTTAAATACAAAATTGAAATCTTGAAAGTTATACTCAAATATCTGGGCCTAGAAACTTAAACTGCATAGTTAACTGGTTTTAGTTTTGGATTTGTATCTAGCATTTGTATTTAAGTTTTATTTTGTGTTTCAAATTTCAGTTGTGGACTTGACTAGATTTATTCAACCTGACAAGACAAATTTACTCATCATCTTTTTATGCTAAAGCCCAACTGGAAAGTGTGATCCAGATATTTCTAACCTGAATTTAATGTAGTCAGAAAGCATATGCTTTTGAACCATGCCCTCCAGGTCAACAATGCACAGTGAAGCTCATTAAGTTTATTTCAAAAAAAAGAGGAAATAGAGGTTAATCAACCAGTAGTAACAGTCCATGAGAATCTGAGGTTGCATTTCAACCCCTACCCTTGCTTCTTTACAGTTTTAACATACATAAAAAGAAAAGACATTTTGAAAAACTAAAATTTATTCTCAATAAAAATATATTCAGCCCTTCTTGCAAAAGTTTCCTTTTTATGCAGAAGAATACTCAGCTCAGGGGAAGGTAGTTTCTTTTCTTGTGCATTTTTAGAAAATGGATTGGAGAGGAAAGACCTGGGTTCAAGGCCAAGATCCAAAACACAAAACAATGAAATCACAGTAAGGGCAAGAAATTGAGTCTAGTGCTACATGAGAATATTTTTTATTAGGTGACAGAATTATTTGCCTTCTTTATGTTCCTTTAGTTTCCCTTAGTAAAATAACTTAATCTCCAGGAAATTATAATGTTCTAATGCATTTAGTTCATCATCTTCAGTGGGGGGAGAGTTCCTGCTCTAAGCAGAGAAGAAATTATATTCTCCAACTTCCAGTTCAAGTATCACCTGAGCAGTTGGAGATACTGTGGACAGCTTCCTTTCCTTTCCTTTCCTTTCCTGTCCTTTCCTTTCCTTTCCTGTCCTGTCCTGTCCTGTCCTGTCCTGTCCTGTCCTGTCCTGTCCTGTCCTGTCCTGCCCTGCCCTGCCCTGCCCTGCCCTGCCTCTTTAAATAATTAGGGACCTTCCCCTTCAATATTAAGAGATTAAGGCAGCACCTGTGGGTTTTCAGTCTTGAACACAAGATGTCTCACTCAGTACTGTTAAAGATAGTTAAGTCCTGGAGAGAAATGATTTCAAGCTCCCTTTGTTATGTGTGTCTTCACTTTTTGGTCTTGCATTGCAGTCCATGCACTGTTTACTCTTCCTAATCCAAGTGTCATAGCCAGGGTTATATGCTGTATTAGAAGGCATCTCACATATTAGGTGCATGGTTCTCGACTGTAAATTCTGAAACATGGATTCTGAAGTGAAACCCTGCACTGTTTGACTGCTGAAAATTACTTAATAGCATCCAGGGGCCTGATTTAGGAGGATAGGGGGGAACAGAGTGAATTTGTGTGCAAGTGCTCCTGTGATATTAAGGTTTGATGCCAACGAAAAACTCATTTGTATTTGAGTTTTAACATCATACTATATACTTTTTAACAAATAAATCCTGTGATTGAAATTATTTTCTTTGTTTCTGAGTAGTATTTTGCTACTGATTTATCTTTATGTCATTTATTCTTTCTAACAGCTGGTTCTAAAATATTAGTGAAGGATCCTAGACCAGCATTGGGAACACCAAGTCCCAAACTAAGTGGTAAGTACTCCGAGGTTTATATAGCTATAAACCATTTCTGTAGAAAAAACAGTGAGGATCAGTTTAGTGAGATTGCACTGAGTGGTTTAGAATGTGTAAAGGATATTAGATTAGGCACTAGATTAACAAGGTGGAAAAATAATTAAATTATTCCCCAAACTTTATTAACCTTGAAATAATTTAAAGATATTTTGCAGTTTTCTTCAATCCTGCACTTTTCTTTTTACATATTTCTAATTTAAATTGCTTTACCTAAATACTTAGTATTAGCCTTGAACTTAGCATTTAAGGGAAAAAAAAGCACTAATTTTAGCTGGGACAAAATAATCTCTCCAATTCTGGCTGAACTCTCCAGTTTTAACAGATTTGCTGAAGACCATATTTGGATGTCCTGACAAGACAAGCTCTTTGTCCACTGAAGAGATCTTTTGAAAAGAGCAGTCTCCTTGACTAAAATTAACCTTTGGGTATAATAAACCTATTGAATTTCTACTGATAATGAATAAGATTTAAAAGTAGTACTTTAGCATATGGGGATTTGGGTTTTTTTTTTTTTAATGACATTTTGTGTACAATGTTTTTCATTCAGAAAAATAATAGATATCAAGTTATAATAGATATAATAGATATCAAGTTTTTAATTCAGAAAATTTTCATTCTTTTTTTGCAATCCCAATTAACTGCCAATATAGCACATAAAAATCAGTTTTCCTAAAAGTAGGAAAATATATTTCAGGAAGATTACAAATAAACATCAACAGAGCATTTCCACCATGCAATTTCCTTGCTTGCAGGTCCAGTAGCTACATGTTTTTTTCAAGAAACATATACAACTATACATGCATATACAGAGGCAGAAAAACTAGGAAAGCTCCTAGGAGAAGACCTGTCTTTGTGTTGCATAAAATAATTGATGAAGGAAAACTGTGGGTATTTCAGTGTGCCCCAGTCTTGGATTTAGGGGTATTCTGAGAGAGAAAAGGGCAAAATTCTTCTCTTGTCTGACATGAGATGCCAATGCAGACATGAACACAGAGCTTTAATTTCGGTGTGAATTACTTCAAATAATGTGAAAGTTGTTGATTTAAAATAATGATTCTTATAAGGATAACTCTGATACATTACTTTGGAAAGTGTAGAAAGCCCATCCTAAATCACTTTTAATTGCTTGAAATGTATCTTATGTTAAGATTTTAGAGATTTGCATGTATCGGCTTATATGTCATAGGTAGTGTTTTGTTGTTTGGATGGGGCTTTTTTGTTGCTGAAGTAGCATTACTTAAATTAATAGTTTTTTGGTTTGCTAATAAGTATTAAATGCTAGAATATAAATCCATTGTATTTATTCCCAGGCAGACTATGATCTGTTTTAAATTTTTAATTAGAGAACTCATTTTTTTTCTCCTGGTGAAGCACATGTTTTTAAGCATTTGAAGACAAGACAAAACTTCTTATATATTTTTTCATTAGAAAAATGATATAGTTAATAAAGTATTTATAATATTTCATGTCATTTAAAGAAAATGCTTATGAATTTTTTGATATTGGATATTGATATTTTGATATATTGAATTTCTGCAAAATTCAATGTTAGCCATATGTCCCTAGCTGTCTATGCTGGCATAAAAAAGATTTTACAGTGAGTGGAATATGATCTTCAGGCTAAAGTTTTTAGAATTTGTGAAACTGGCTAACTCTGGGACAGCTCCATACTTTAGGAAAAAAGTAAATGAAGATGTAGTTGTGGTTGTGTTCTTCAGTGCAAATACATTTCTTTCATAAAAGTTCATGCCAGGTTTCTATGTTTTATATATGAAAATTATGCCTAGTAGATTTATAAAGAGTAAAAGAAAAAAGTCCTTTAAAAGTCATGCATTTTGTTGGTTATTTGACTTTTTAAGTACTACATTTCGAAAAATGTACTGAAACATGTTTTTTTGTATAGTTCCTGATGATGTATTTGCCCAAAATTATATATGGAAAGGATCTTACAATTACAAAAGCAAGAAGCAACCCATGACTTTGACAGTCACCAGTTTCAATGCAACTTCAGGAAGAGTAAATGCAACACTTACAAACAGCAATATGGAATTGCTGCTATCAGGTATGGGTTAAGGAAAACAAATTTCCTCTTTTTTTCATTTTTCTTTCTTACATACATTGGTTTCCTGTAACTTGCTTTATAACTTAAATTTTATTATATTATCAAAGAAATTTTCATTCCATTTCAGTTCTTTTTCAAATGTAGGGATTTTTTCACTTCTTTTCTTCCCCTTGTTTGCTTGTTTTTTGGGTTTTTTTTACCTTTCCAGGTTTTTACTATATTTGGAGTTAATAGTCAATAAGGAGTGAAAGAATCATATTAATTATAATGTTTATCTTTAAAACATTTTAGATGAACTTCAACTACTGTTCCTGAGATTTTCTTAATTCTTAATTATAAAATTTCCCCACAGTAGCTATATACTAGAATACCTAATGAACATGGAAAGAAACTACAGCTGACACTTGTTAGGTTTTCTAAGTAAGGAAAAAAGTTAGAATCATAGAAATGTTTTGGTCTAAAAAGGCTTCTAAGATAACCAAGTTAACCTAATACTGCCAAATCCACCACTGAAACATGTCTCTGGAAGTGCCACATGTACACACTTTTAAATACCTCCATGAATGGTGACTCCACTACTTCCCTGGACAGCCTGTTCCAATGCCAGTTATGTTCAGCCATGACTAGCTCCCCCAGGGCCTCCCAAGCCTGTAGAGTTGCCTGGGGTTGTTGTGACCCAGTTGATCCAAACTGTCCAGATCCTTCTGCAAAGCCTTCCTACCCTCCAGCACATCAACACTCCTGCCCAAACTGACTGAGGGTACCTTATCCAGATTGTTGATAAAGATATTAAACAGGACTGGAAACAGCACCGAGCTCTGGGGAACACCAGTTGTGACTGGCAACCAACTGAATGTAACACTAATCAACACAAATCTCTGAGCTCATCCAGCCTGTCACCTGTTTACTCAGTGAAGAGTCCACCTGTCCAACGCATGAACAGTCCATTTTTCTAGGAGGATTCTGTTGGAAATGGTGTCAAAGGCTTTACTAAAGTTCAGTGAGACAACATCCACAGCCTTTCTTTCATCTACTGAGTCACCTTGTCATAGAAGGAGCCCCGAGAGCCAAGAAAAAATCTGCCTTTCATATGCCTATTTGGCTGGGTCTCATCTCCTGGTTGCTGAGAGGAGTGGTCCACAGGAAGGATGTAATCAGCCACAGAATCTGTGTTTCTGCTGAGGTCTTATTTCCCAGTATTAAATAGACTGGTGAATTTTTATCAATAGGTTTGTCTGTTAAATTATTTTGTAGGTGTCCTTTTGAAGAATCATGCTTGAGAATGGACTGAATGTTTTGTCTTGACTGTGTGTGAATTTTTTCAGCTGTATTAATTTCACCCATGTAATTTTTGTGTCCATATTAGGATCAACAGATGCAGTGTTTTGTATTTTTAGAATTTGAAAAGTAAATTGCTGTTTTCTCGCTCAAAACATTCCTCCTCCAAATAAATGTTCCTTCAACTAGATAAAAATGTGATTCTAAATGCCCTTTTCCACTTTATGTACAGGCATTAACACATGTCATCAGGTAATTAATATTTTTTTTATTTCCCTGTTCTACAGACAGAACACTGAGATCTTGTATACTGAAAGGGTATCTTAGGGCCAGGGAATTTGGAATGGATAAAAAAGTACATTTACATGCTAGGAAGCTGAATTCATCTATACTCAGTTTGTAGTTTTCTCAAACGAAAAGTAGTTCCCTCCTCCTGCATAATTTACTCTTTTGCATTCCATAATTTGATGCATCTATTTTTACTTCTTTTTTATTTTGACACCTGTGCTTGCTCTAATTATACATAGAATAAACCCATCTTGCCAAGGCTCATTCATTTGGGCTCAGTGCAGTGTTAAAAAAAGTAAGTCTTCTCATTAGCTCAGAGATTATTTATATGTAATGATACCTCCTATAGGACAGCCACAAATCCTTAATGTGCAGAAGACTTTTGTTTTTTTAGTTTAGGCTTTTACACCAGAAACATGAATTAGTAATCATTGCCCATGGAATCTGAAATCACTAAACGCATTGTGGTATTTTATTTTTATTTCCAAATTAACAAATAATATTTGGGTTCTAAATAATTATTCTGCTGGAACAAGAATGAGTTCATAATTATGTCTACAAAGTAAAAAAGGTTACATACAAGTCTTCTCATTATATGAAAGAAACTGTTTTGTAACTGATTGTACTAACTGATGAAGAACAATCCAATAGTAGAAATATTTTTAATTTTTTTTTTTAATTTAGCAGCAGCTTTTGGAATAGAACATGTGTGTGAATGTTCCTATTACCATGTTTTCTATTTAATGACTAAGTTATATACATTGGAAATAGGGATGTGAGGTTTAAAGACATTCTTTCTGATTCAGAACAATATTTTCCATTTCAAATCAGATTGCTGTCAATGTTCTGCCTAAGACTTGATGTAACAGCTGTGTGTATGGGATATCCCTTCTCTCCTCTCTACAGCCTAAACTAAAAACTGTTTCTATTGAAATCTTATGATTATTAAAATGATTTCAAAGTAGAGTCCATCTTTCTAAACAAACAGTGTTGACAATTGGTATCTATTCTTCCTGCTTTTCTTCTTTAAGACAAGAGTTATGTTTATTCTCAAAGATTATATTATTCTTCTAATCAACGTAAATATGAATTTTTAAAACTATATTCTACAGGAGTGTATAAAAGCCAGGAAGCTCGGCTAATGCTCCACATATATCTCATTAAAGCACCCTCCCATACATCTGCAAGCAAGTTGAAAGAGGAAAAATGGGCTATGGATGGCTTTGTGAGTATATTTCTGCTACAAAAGAGAGGGAAATATATTTTTGTATGATTGAAATCATTCTGGGTTTTACAACCAAAAAATCCTGAGACATATCAAATTGAATCTTTTTAGCAAGGCTGAGTCATTAAATTACATGAAATTTTTCTTTTAAAATGCAGGAGACCAGTCTGAGGGAAAATATGGGAACTCATTGAGTGTAGGCAAAATTATAATGCATGTTAGTACAAAAGGTCCTCACTTGTAGGTATCTTTATTCCAATATATTTAAAAATTTTATCATAATTAAACATAAAACCATTTTATAATAATATTGCATTCAATAACTACAATAACAATTTTCATCATTATATTATCATATATTATTATATTACCATTATATTATTATGTTTTATTTTTGGTGTTTTTTTAGAAATATCTTGAAAAGGATGAACTGCCACATGTATGTGGAAAACAAAGTAGATTACTCCAATTTAGGATTAGGTCCCTTGGGGCTCTGGGTCTGAGTTTATTCTTTAAAAAAGAGAGGAAGAGAGCATATAACTGAGAAGAGGAGCGGTCAAGGAGAGGATTTAATAGCCCAGGTTTCTAGATGTGATTAAACCATGAAAAGAAAATGCCTTCCAAGAATAGATAGATAAAAAAGTAGATGTTTTAGAAAACAAAGAGCTTAAAATTATTTGGATGAAGAGAAATACTCATACATTCTTACTACCCCATCTGATTTTTTTAGGAATTTGTCTGTTTTCTTATGTTTCACCTGTTGGTTAAGCAGTACAAGGACACCACTATGTGCACACATGCCACGTGTACATTGAATTGTACACACAAACTTATATTTTTACAACAAGTGGCACTGGTTGAACAATATTTTTTTTTAAGGTGCAGAATGAAAACCGTAAGCCTTTTTACTAGTACGTTTATTGCTTGATGAATTGAGTTTAACTGTCTTGGCTTGTACAAGCTTTAGGCTTCACAAACATGCTCCTGAGGTAGAAAGCAAAGAATTTTCTTTCATACTTCTAAATATACAAAAGTAGACAGTATACTCGTTCAGTATTCCCATGTGCTATTTACATACTGTTCTTAACTTGACCTTTTTTGTCTTGAGTCTTGGAACAGCACAAAGAGGCTGCTTTAGCCCAAAGTAAAAAATTCACCAAAGAAAGGCACCAGGTCTTCGGTAAAAGCATAGCTTCAAGTCATTATTGAAAATATACTGTGTCTTGAGAAAAGGCAGCTTAAAGGAAAAGCTTGCAGGAACCTACCTAGAAAACACTGAATTTAAACCTAATAACTATTTTTAGAAGCAAGTATCTGTCAAGTTGTATACAGCACACTGCTTTAGACTGTACTTACTGTAATAAGAGCGATAATCATAGGATCACAACCATCCCCTCGGTCCCACAAGGCTTTTAGTTTATACTAGCATATTTTGCCCTTGTAGCAGAGCCTTATTAAATATTCTTCTGGTCCATGGCTGTATAATTAAGTGCTTATTGGGATAGGCACTGAGAAAAATCAATTTCTATTAATTTGAGGTCTTTTTTTTATTTAGTTTAAAACTAGATATTAAAACCTCAATACTTGGATCCTTAGGATTATATGCAATATAACTTTTTCAATCTACTTCCTAAACAAAACACAACATTATGAAGTATATAAGAGCTTAGAAATACTGACATTTGAACTACCAGAAACTTTAGGTGTTAGCAGTTTTAAAAAAATACAGTTAAAGGTAGTGTCATATGTCACCATAAACCACCGAGTCTAAATTGTGCCTATAACTGTCCTGTATTTTCTTTTGAACTTTATATATAAATTTCCTATAAAAAGAGAGTGTTTATAATGGAGAATAACAGCTACCAGTAAGCATATAAGGGTATAAAATAGAGTAGCTTCCATTCAAATATATACGTGTAATTTGCAACAAAATTTTCCCCATTTAATTCAAATTACTTTTTGTTACAGGTTTCTGCTGAACCTGATGGAGCAACATATGTTTTTCAAGGATTCATCCAGGGTAAAGATTATGGACAATTTGGGCTTCAAAGAATAGGTACTCAACAAATTCTAATTTGCTAGTTCATTGTTCCACATTCAGTTCTATTATATCCTGTAGTATGAGTGTGTCTGCAGGATGTTAACAGAATGGGCATTTTATAGAATATTGAGATATTAATATCTTTAAGCTCTTATTTAAGTGGTAGTTACAAATGAGTTGTAAGGAGCTATAGATGACTTACAATCTACTGCTTAGTATATATATTCATTACTGCTTAGTATACATATTCATTTGTAATATTTTGAGCAATTTTTTATGTGTGAAATGCATTTAGTTTGGTATCTTAATAGCTATCTAGAAAACTCATGTTGTAGAATGCTTTCATAAACTGATTTCTTGCTTATGGTGCTGAAACACCATTTCACCTAAACATTTGTTAGAAGAGGGAAACTGCTAAATATTTGCAGGCAAATACTTAAACTACATTTAAGAAGAAAATAGTCTTATTTGATAAGTGTTTATTTCCTAAAAAATTAACTTCTTGTTTCTATACTAAGAGAGCTTTGGTAACAGAGCTCTGGTGACAACACTCTGTTGTGCTATTTAATAAAAGAATTTAATTTTCTTTCCTAATGTTGTCTTAGGAACTGTGATATTTCTCCTCCCATAAGAATTTGAATTTAGTTTATACTGATTTTAAATGATAAAATATGTTGAGAATGCCTTAGAAGAGGACTTCTTTTTCACTGGTATAGTACCTGTTTAGATAGAGTTCTTACCTTAAAGTAAAATTTACATATGTGGATGGAAAATTATGTTCTTTCAGCCACAAAGTATTCTCCATTCCTATTTTTTTTTCAATAAAATTAAGAAATTCTTTAATTCTTGAATGTGCTGGAAAGAAGTAATGTAAAGTCAATTTTTTTTCCTTTTCATAGTTCTAAGTCACAGTAAAATATACTCATCTTTTCTTTCACTGTAATTTCATATGCAAATTACTTGGCAAGAATTTTTAGAAATATCTTTATCAAGAAATGTCTTCTTTAAATGAATATAAGAAGTTACTTTCATTTAATAACTTCTAAAATATTTGAAAGACATCTAAAAAAATAAAAATGCAAGACTTCTTTGCAAATTGTTTGGATAGATTGTTACAAAAATTATATTTCTTCATTTGATTTTTGGTTGATATGTCTGAGATTCTTTTCTGTAATATATTGAAGGTAAATTTTATTGTTGTACAGCTTTGAGGAAAAGAATGTTTCAGAGTCAAATTTTATACAAGATTTAATTGTAGCTAGTTTAGTCAATAATATTGCACTAAAGAGATTCACAATCTTTGAACAGATTTTGTTTAGCATGCTTGCTACTTCATTATTCATGCACACGACCTCAAAATTAGCTTCTCTGAAATGAAATGTTTTGATTATTTTTCCCCACACAATTTTCCTCACATGGTTGGTTTTTAGGGGCCTCAGCCATGAAAGTTCAGGATTTTGGTTGGGTTTTTTTTGTCGGTTGGTTCGGTTTTTTAAAATTTCTGTGTATTGTTTTAAATGGTCAAGAAAGTCAGAAAACATTATGACCTAAGCAATTCGTAAAAGACCCAGTTAAAGTCTTGAGATTTAACCCTGAAGATGAATTAGGGAACCACAGAATCAACTTGTTTGGAAAAGACCTAGGAGATCACCAAGTCCAAACTATCACCTAACATCACCTTATCAGCTAAGCCATGGCACTGAGTGTCACATCCCATTTTTCTTTAAACACCTCCAGTGTTGGTTACTGCAGCACTTTCTTGGTCAGTCCGTTCCAATGCCCCAACACTCTCTCCGTAAAGATTTTTTTTTTTTTTTTTTAATAGCATCTGTGTCGTTGTAATAGCCTTGTTGTGTGGATAATGTAGGTAATGTATTCTTCAGCCATGCAGCCATGCAGGTCATATTTCTATTTTTTCATCAATATCTGGCTTTAGCTCTTCAAAATTGTTCCTATCTCTTTCACGCCGTGTATCAACTACAACACCTAAGGAAGTAATGAGTTTTCAATTTCCTTTGTAGGTCATTGACCTTGTCCTTGATAGTATGTTTGTGGTTTATATATGTAGTATTTATTAATTACTGAAATATGCAAATAAAACCAATAATATAATCAATATGCATTATTATAAATCTGACTTTTCCTATCACAATACAGTAATGTGTTTTCATTACATACAAAATTTGAATCCCATGCAGAATTATGCTGTAAGATATTTATTGTACCAGAGTAGGTGTACTGTTCTGCCAGCATGTGGCAAACACATATTAATCAGAATATGGTATATATTAAAATTCCAGGTGGCTTCAGCATACAGCTGTGTGTATGCAGCAGAACATATGATGATGACCCAGTAATGAGGTGTTATTGAATTCAAAGGTTGTGGAGTACTATGTGCTACTAATAACAGACACGTATACAATATTACTTGTTTTTTCCTTTTTTTTTTTTTTTTTAGGTCTTAACATGTCTGAGGGTTCAAATTCTTCTAATCAACCACATGGTACAAATAGTAGTTCAGTGGCCATTGCTATCCTTGTGCCTTTCTTTGCCCTAATATTTGCTGGTTTTGGCTTTTATCTTTATAAACAAAGGTGAGTAAAAATTACAGATCCAGAATTCTTCTATTCCTTTAAGTGTTAGTGATTATATTTTTTTTTTTTTGTCTTCAGTTTCTGCTAGTGTAAATGAAGTTTTCTGTAAAACAACAAAGGCTTTGCAAAATATGCATGTAGACAGTTCTTTCTACCTCTACTAAGATCTGGTATAATAATTAAGAGATGGGTTTATTATACAGTGCTGTACTTCCATTCCTACCTATTTAAAATTTTATAAATTTATCTCTTCAGGATAAAATAGATGCTGGAAATTATTGGCTTATGCTGAATAATATAATTGGTAGATTTTGTGTGTACTTACAATAAATTGCCTTTATTCTTTTCTTCATGTGACAGAATCAAGTCATATCCTGAGTAATTTATCTTAATGCCTGACCAGATTATTTGCATACAAGTATATGCAAACATTATGTCATCAAGAGATTTCATTGTGAAACTGTTTCTTCATCTGAAAGTATTAGTTCATATGCAATTATATTAAATACCCACCAGTCTTTTTGGTTTCATCAGTCTAAGTTGAAGAGTTTTTTTCTTGTTACTGAGACCAGTATTAATTCTTTGGATGCAGTAAGCTTCTCCTGCAGCTTTGATGCATTTGACGACTAAAGAAACCTTAATCACTTTAATGCCAAGATGATTCATTGCATACTAACTGCCAAAATGGTGATTTACATCTGATAGTCTGACAATAATACTAGTAATATATATTAGAGGATAACATTAGTTTAAAGCATGTACCATCATTTTTAATTAGTATTACTTGTTTTCAACTTCTCCAGGATATGAAAAATTGCCCATGTAATTTTTTATGTAATTGCTATTAGCTGTATGCTGTAAGCACTTGTCTTGGCTTTCTATGTTGATGACTTACAATAGAGTATACAATTTTTATAGAAATATAGATCAAAATCTTTTAAGGATTTGAACTCTGTTATTTTGAGTTATTTAGTGAAAAGGAAGGCATTTTGACTATAAACTTATTCTTGGTAAAACTGCTGAGTCACTAAAGAGAAAAAGAAAAGCTCAGTCATCTGAATGGGGAGTTACTGTGTCTTTACAAGATTTTATTGTACTCTTTATAATCTGATTATCCAAGTGGAATGGATAACAACTTGGATAATGGATAATGGATACAATAACAATGAATAGCCTCTTCTAAGATTGTTAACTGAGTTTCTAAGTGAACACCATTTTCAAGGAATCAGAAAGCCCTTAAACTTCAGTAAAGAGAGTACTGATTCTTAGCATAAATATTGTAAAAAATCAAGATGTCATATTTAGCTCCTATAACTGGAATTGGGAGCTAAACTCTGTTCTGATTCTTAAACCATATTAAGTCAGTGAGGAAAACTGCAGTTATATCTTCTGTCTTTCTTCTACAGGACTGCACCTAAAACACAGTACACAGGATGCTCTGTACATGAAAATAACAATGGACAAGCTGCTTTTGAAAACCCCATGTATGACACAAATGCAAAGTCAGTGGAAGGGAAAGCAGTACGATTTGACCCCAACTTGAACACTGTTTGCACAATGGTATAATGTGGTAATGATTTGTCTTCAAAGTCTGGAAATTGAGACACAATACAGTGCACACACAGTTCACTGATTAAAAAAAATTTAAAAAAGAAATTAAAAAAAAATAAAGCACACTTTTCAGGATCTAGTGGGTCACCTTTTCCTGAGGATGATAGACAAGTCTGGGTTGTAGTTATTCTGTTTTTATTTTGTTTTTCATAAGCTGAATCAGAATTCTTCTTTGTGTATGCCACAGAGAGTTTTAAAAAAATGTTGCTGCACTCCATGAGTGCTACTCACAGTTTATTTGCTTTTTTAAAAAAGGAGGTATTCTAAAACATAAAACATATTTGCATATATTGGAGGAGCATCCACTATCAGTATTCTGTGCTTTATAAAAACTATAATAGAGGGACTGGGTTTAAAAAAAAAAAAGATATAGGTAGAAAATAAGAGCTATACTTACAGGAGACAATAGGTCACTGATATCTCTTTAACAGTCATATGCTACATCTTTCTCATAAGTTTGTATCTCTTTTCCTTTTTCAGCCCTTTAAGTATTTTATTTTTCTCAGAACCGTTGAATTTCTGAGTCCAGGATGTAGTATTTAGAAATCAGCAAGTATAACTTACTCTGCATATCACAGAAAAAAAATTAAAATTTCATGTTCTTATAAAGTGAACTTTCTTCCCTGCTTTACATCTTGCTTCATTTCCATGTTCTAAGTAAAGCTTGTTTTCTCTGTTTCTATTAACAATATCCACAAATTGTAATGTTTATATATTTATTTTGTCAATCATGTATCTAGACAAATTTTACAATGAAGACTCTAATATGAATTGAGCTTTGTATGTGACTATGTTCCCTTAATGTTGAAGAACATTCAGGTATGACCATCTTATATTTGTTTCAAAAGTTAAAACATGTTTTAGTATTTCCTATTAAAAAGTGCAGTTTACGGTAATATCAGTAATGAAATCCCTATATCAAAAATAGGAGTCCATTTTTCATTTTCTGTTACTTAAAACTAGGCCGTATCTCACCTGTTTGTTCTTTCAGCATTTTGACAAAATGCATGCACGAAACATGATGCAATCCCATTGAAACTGATGGATTCTAAGAGACTTCAATGAACTTTGGATCAGATCTAGAAGGCAACAGGAAGTTATAATTTGGAAATAATGTGTTTCCACATCTATTATATCTATATATTCCAGTACTCTATGGAAACAAATCCGTACAGCTCATTTAAAATTGAATATATTACCATAGTGCAATGAAAAAAAATTGAGATATATATAGAAAGCCATGAATTTTATTAGGGACAATCCATTCATTTTAGGGACAATTCAGATTCCACAGCCCTCAAATACAAGTTTTAGACATTCCAGAATCACTTCTAAGGAAATACAAGTTTTAGTTTTACAGTTATTTCATATTACGATTTTTCAGCAGGAACTCAGTAATTTATTTGGTGTAGATCATTGTCTTCCATTCATAGCATGACTCACAGATGCTGTGTGTTAGCCAGTGTGAATTATATGTTATTGTCCCTTTCAGACATTGATAATTCTGTGAAAATAACCTTTTTATTACCGTAATAGAGAGTGCCTACCAAAAATCATTGTACCCAGGATTGCTGCTTGGATTTCTATAATGTTTGATGAATTTCTTATAAATCATTTTTCAACACTTTGTTTTGAATATTCATACAACTCTGTCAAACTGTATTCTACTAAAAGGATGCTGTTTTATATTTTATACCATTGGTTGTTATTTATTCTTGTTTATTCAAATGACTGCAATAACTATTATTCATTCATTAATGTTAAGGTTAATACATTTGAGATCGTTTAAAATGTTTCTTCTGCAACTGGCTACTCCTCTTATATTAATGCATACACTTTTGTAAAGAAGTATATTTTTATGAAAAAGGATTTGTAAAAGTATGATGTAAATTTTCAGTGCAATGTAAACAAAATAAAACCGGACAATTGCTTTTTTTAATCATGTCTCTTCTTTGGAAGATGAGCTTTAAACTTATTTAAGTTGGGAAGATGAGAATGAAGCTGTAAGATTTAGATTACTTTCCAAAATAATTGATGAGCACAATGTTTAAATCTATTTATTTTCTAAAATTAATTTTCAGTTTTGCTTGAGGAAGCAGTTTTACAGAAAAATAGGCCTACTGTTGTCAACCCAGTGAACAGCCAGGAAAAAAAAATTATAAGAAAAAGTCATGTAGAAACTTTTAGCATGCCTCAAGATTGTAGATAGCCTTTGAATATTATTTTGCTACCTTTTCTCAGAAATGTGCAAGACATATTAGCAGGTAGTACCAGTGCATACAATATTTTCTGGCATTAAAAACCCCCAGTGATTCCTTAAATGACATTGAACTGAAAGGAAGGAAGTTAATTATATTATTATAATATGTAAACTGTCCTTTAATGACTCCATTCACTTAGAAGCATGGAAAGTGGATGGCAAACCTGATCTGAAATGCTAGTTGTAGAATAACTGGACATGGAGGAATAGTCTAAAATTCATTTGATGTTCTATATAAATTAAAAATGCCAATTCAGATCCATGTTCAAATTGCTGAAAATTTTGGTGTTAAATACATTAGAGAAAGAAGCATGGATCCAGTGTAAAAAGCATGACGATTATGTTTTTGAGGGGGAGGATGTGATGTTCTAGAGCAAATTGGTACACTCTGCAAAACAAAAAAAATCCTTTTTCACAGAGGCAAATTAGACTATGAAGTTAAGCTCTTTGATTTTTGTTTATGCATTATATGTTTTGACATATAAAAGTAAATAAAACATCAAATTAGTTCCACAATTATGTTAATTAGCTTAGCTAATGTACCCAGTTTGCACTTTTCAAGAATTATATTGACTTCATTGTTATAGAAAATGCACTATTCATAATAGAATGAATTTGGGGTTCGGTTAGTTTGTTTGCTTTGGGTTTGTATGTTGGATCTGTCTGTTTGTTTGTGGATTATTTTGTGGGGGAGGGAGGCTGTTGTTTGGGGTGGTTTTTTGTTGTTTTTGGGTTTTATTTTGTATCTGTAGTTCCTGACATGTTTGACTTATAAATTATGTGTGAACTGTTTGATTTTTTTAGTAGCAGAGTGGTCAATTTTCACTGTGGCAAATGCAATTCTAAGTTTTGGTTGCTTCACTGTAGGTTGTTAGCATAGTCTACTCACTGTCTTTGGTTTTTCTTGGGAAGGTAGCTGGATAGAAGATACCATTCTGGCTACATTATTCAGGCAAACAGAGTACACAGAAAAAATGTGCATGAATAGAAATTGTCATGCAACTCTGTGAGTCTTTTCAAGATTGAGCCAACTTGTGCAGTATTATAGAATGAGATTTAAAATTTTCTTTAAGATTCTATAACATTGAGCCCTTTTATTTCTATATTATCTGCATGTCAAGACCCATGTTGTCCAGTACATGTCGTTAGATCACACTAGGATCTGATTTGTTACAGGAATCCAAAAACCACACAGTTTCAACTACGCTCACCAAAATAGCAGTTCTA
This sequence comes from Cettia cetti, assembly GCA_013401135.1. Taxonomy (NCBI): domain Eukaryota; kingdom Metazoa; phylum Chordata; class Aves; order Passeriformes; family Sylviidae; genus Cettia; species Cettia cetti. Next base: position 9,257 of record VZUI01049253.1, on the reverse strand, counting down.
GTAGAACTTCTCAGAAGCATAAAATTGAGCTTAAATTCTCATATTTTACTTTGATTTGTGAAACAAAACTGCCATTGATATGAAGACATCCTAATCTGGAGGAATTCTTTTACAGAAGTAGAACAAGCTGTTATTGTAAAGAAAATGGTTTAATGGCTACAAGACTTATAGCTTCCTATGGAGAGCTATTGGGAAGTAAAGTGAGCCTGTAGCCAAGTCATTAGGCTATTAATTCCATTTTTGTTGCAACATCATTATTTATAGGATGATAAGGGTTGTAGAAAAATATGCCTTATATATTTTTTATATTAAAATCCCACAGTCTTTGTTACATTGATTTATGAAAATATTTTATAACATCAGATCTGCAGTGAGGATTGATATAGGTACGTGAAGACCCTGGACTACTTAAGCAATGGTAAATTCAGCCACCAAGTTCCAGAGTTCCTCTTACATACAATGTTTTGTAGTCTTATTACCTTTCATGGTACATCAGAAAATCTAGCTCTCAAAATCCCCCACTTTTCTTTAATTTCTGTGTGTTTCTGTGATTCAATTTTGGTTTGGTGCCAAAAGTTCAGTTTAACAGGATGGAAAAAGATGCACGAAGTTGGTTTTCTGGTAATCTGTATTACTAGTTAACAAATAAATATATTCACCTCCTTTTCTATCTTTCCTTATGAAATAATTTATTCTTAAACAAGAGAGTGTTCACATGAGGCAAGCATGATACAAGGTTTAGGAATGCAATTAGGTTTTAAGATTCCTGTTCTGTATATTTATTTTCCAAAATCTTTTTGTGATCTCAGATTTTTAACAAATTAAGCCCTGTCATTTCTGCACTTAGTTTCAGACTGTCTCCCACTGCCTGATCATTTTAGTTCATAATAGTTCATAATCTGCTATATACTGATGTCCTAAGTGACAGTTAGGACAATCAAAAAATTATTCATCTTTTGGTTTCTTTATGTAGTAAAATAAGTACAATAACTAATAGCTCAGGACAATAATTATGAATAATTTTAATGTCATATATTATAAAGAACCTATATTAAATAAACATTTGATTACACAAAAAATATTTTGGTGAAGTAGCTGTTTTCTCATTAGTTATCTTCTTGTTTCTGAAACTAAGCCAATATAATACCCTATTTTGCTGAACTAGAAGTAAATATAGTAATAGTTCTGAAATGTAGGTGCCATCCTTATATGAAAATTTGTTGTTTAAGACATAATATATGTTAAAGACATATGTTGTTTAAGATAATTTCACAAGATTCTGTGCAAATCGTCTCTTTTGAGAAGATAAATATATATAACTCATGTTAGATATAGAATATTTGTCAGTGTTCAATACTTTGCTGCATATCAATTCATGCTACAGCAGCCAGATTAGCTGATCAGGTCAAAACACGTTTCGTCTAAAGTATATTCAGAACACACTTGTAGAAAATTCCATAGCGGCAAAACTGGCTGAAGAGAAGGTAACTTCCAACAAAGGAAATATATGTGCATTTTAAGGTAAAAAACACATTAGCTAGTTTCCAGAATTTTGTACACATTTCTAAGTATAGAATTATATGTCTTTGTATGCTGAAGCCATGTCAATGTGATATAGATTATCTCTAACCATATCTGAAAAAGGCTAGTTGTGCCATCTCTAGTCATGCCTATAATTTAAAATAAAAAGATGGTGGATTTTTCATTAGAAAAAGCACAATTAATATAATTGATCTGGTGTACAGAGCTTTACAGACAATAAAGAAATTGATACCACATGTGAATGAGCTAGGATAAATTATCAGTTTCTCTCTGAGAAAGAGATTAAATAGCACAAGTAAAATTCATGAGAACAGGCAAGTGTCCTCACCACAGCCATGGGCTCCAGAGAATCGTGTATTGACAAAGACAGTTAAGGAAATAAACAGCTGATAGTTGAGGAGCCAGTTAGGGTGAATGTCTTATATAATTCCTAAGGATCCAAAAGACACTAATGAATATATATTTATATATGCTGGATGTATATTTATTCATACACAGGGTTTATAGGTACTATATAATAAATAATAAACCAGATATATCCCTGCACACATCTAATTTAAAATCAAGCCATTTGTGGTGAGATTTTCTTTATTCTTTTTAATGGAAAGCCAAAATATATACAATATAGAATATATATAATATAAATATATCATTTATAACTAGTATATTACTCTACACAGCATACGAAGCACATGCAATATGTAGGTTATATATATTGCATATAGCCTAATAAATCTATATATACAATATGTAAATTTTTATACATACTCATATTTTTTTAGTTATGGGGCTAAGTTAATTTTACAAGTAAAGAATCCTCATAAAACATTTACTGTTTCAATTATAGTATATTTACCATATATTGATCCATAACAGTAATAAGAGTATCTAATGTCTGTGTAACATATGTTTCATGGTAAAATAATAGAAAAGGTATTGTAACAAATGCCATAACATTAATAGACATCTACAGAAATCTGAATAATTAGTAGCCTCATATTTTTAAAAAATCTTAAATTTTTTTAATGATTCTTTTAGTGCAGTAGCATAGTTCTAGTCTTCATGCTTTTACCCATTTCTTCCATTCTAAAATTTTTAATAGTTTCATTATACCACAATAAAAATATCCAGCTACATGACACTGTCCTTTATCATCATTCTTGTTACCTCTAAGGGTAAGACCTGGATACCTGCCTGTGTGGGATGTCATGACTCTGACATAGCTAGTTTTATTTTCCAAACTAAACTTAGATTTTAGAAGGATACAAGAGATATAAACCCTACTCTTATGCCGTGCAACAGAATGTAATGTGCCTTCTTTTATTTCCTTTTTTCTACTTTTTAACATATCAGGGCTAAGTTATAAGAAAACAAAACAAAATTCTCTATGATAAAGCATTTCCTTCTTTCCAGTGCTTTTAACTGCTGCTTTCTTAGTAAGCACAAAAAAAAGAGATTAAAAAATAGAGCAATATCATAAAAATCTTTCTCTAGCTGAGACACTAGAGAGTGAGCAGATAATACATCTGTTGGACTTGATGAACTTAACTTCCAGCCCAAATGATTGTATGATTCAATGCTGTTGTGCATCGTGAACAATATGAAAGAATTCTAGGGTTTCCATGTAACATTTGTAAGCAATACAGTAATGTCAATCATTAAGGAGAGCAGATTGTCAGTTCTGATTCCTAGTCATGAAAAGGTCCACGAAAGTCAGTAAGAGAACAATTCCATTCTGTGGCAGGTTTTAAAATTTCAGAGGCTTTTCTAGAGTTTAAGAGGAGACATGTCCAGCTAGAATCACAGTCTGCATATTACTCTCCTGAGAATGCTTCCTGTCCAGACCTTGACTTCTAGAGTCTGGGTGTTGAGACTCTCTAAGTACTAAATAAAGCTAACAGGTTTCTTCTGGCAGCAGTGTTCTGGCAATTTAAATGCATTTGTAAAATATTTGTGTTTGGATAGAACAACAAATTTTTTGGGGAAAAAAATGGTTTTGTGAAAATCGTCTCTTGAGAAGATGAGTCTATATAACTCATGTTAGATATAGAAACAAAATTCTAATTTCTCCAAACTAAAATATACATATAAAACTCAGTATTTCTTTTTGTCCATTTTTAAAACTTCAAGTTAAGGCTTTTTTTAACTACTGTGCAATAATGGATAGTTGCAGTTATCACAGCCAAGAATATTACAACTGGGTAGGAAAAATTTTCAGACTATTGAAATAGTTCATTCTCCGTCATAGAATCACAGGATTATATTATCATAGAGTAATTGGGGCTGGAAGGAGCCTCAGAAGGTTTACCTAAAGTTTCTCAGGTGGTTATAAGCCTCATCCAGTTGGGGCTTATAAACCTCAATGAATGTAAACTGCACAAGTTTTCTTTTAAGCTCTTTTACTTCCTAACTGTCCTCATTGGGGAAAAGCTTCTTTGTTTGTAAAGGTGGAGTCACTCATGAATTTTGGCAGTTGTTTCTTTCTTCCTGACATGTATTGCTGCAAAAATTTTTACTCTGTCTTCTTGAGGCCATTTTTGCAGGTGTTTGGATGACTCTCATTAGGTTTTCCCTGAAAAGTTTGTTTTTCTTTAGGCTGAATGTACTCAGGTCTCTGAATCCTCACAAAAAAAAAAAAAACCAAAAAAAAAAACCAAAAAAAAACCAAAAAAAAAAAAAACAACTTCTGCAGCCCTCAAACTTCTTGGTGGGTAAGCCAATTTATCAACATCTTTCTTGCCTTGGAAGTCTGTACACTGGCTGCAGTATTCCAGGTGATATCTAAAAGATGTTGTAAAAAGTGCTGCCTATACTAATATTAACTCTGGCAAGGATTCCTTTGGCCTTCTCTGTGGAGCACACTGATGGCTCATAATCATCTTGCTGCCTGCTGCAACTCCCAGAGGTTTTCCAGGAGAGCTTTCTTCACCCGCTGCTTGATCCAGCTTGTACTGTAGCCAGAGGTGCCTTTTTCAGGTGCAAGTTATCTATTTGTTCTTGGTGAATTTCTTAAAGTTTCTATAATTGTGTATCAGGTTCTTTTGGATGGAAGCACTGCCCTCAGCAGTATTGGCTGTTCTTTTACTCAGACATTTTTATTTGTATATTTGCTGAGAATTCAGTCTGTCAGCTCCTCTGGATCACGAATACGGATGTTAAACAGGACAGGTTCCTGAATGGACATATGAGGAACACCACCAGACCCCTCAGTTAGGGTAAATACTCTCCTTTGATCCTGGCCTCCCCCAAAATTTTTTTTTTTTATTTGTGCAGTTATGCATCCATTCAAACTATAATGTCTTAACTTGGATACAGGAATATTTTGAGACACTTTAAAACTCACTGAAGTTAAGATAAGTTACATTAGTACTCTTCCCTCATTCACTACAAATATAGTCAATTTTTATTAAAAAAAGACAATCCATTTATTTGGGCAATTTTTTAATACAGGGGTGATCAAATACACTTAAAGGCTGCTCAGAGAGGTTGTAGTGTCTTCATCCATCTCTGGAGATAATTCAGAATCAACTGGACACATCCATAAGCAACTTGATTTAGCTGGCCCTTGTTTATATGCGTTAGTATAGGTGACTTCCAAATGATCCTTCCAGCTATTTTTTTAATGTTTCTGTAGAAGTCACAGGGGAATGATATGGCATTCAGGTAAAGAAGTAGGCAGGGAAAAGGTTGCTGAGTGCAGTCACATAGTTTGTTTACTAGAGATAAGGAAACATTTTTTTACTGGATTAGATGAGCTCTGTTCATTCTTTCTCATTCACACTTGATTATTAATATGACAAGTGAAAAGTTGTCTCCTTTTTCATGCCATTTTAAGTTACTTCTTCATCTGGAAATTCCTGTTACTTCTTCATCTCTCTTTCCCCCTTGAAAAAGTGGACAATGCGGTAAGGAAAAGAGAGTAAATTAAGGGCTAAATGCATTTAAGTTGCTATCTACTTTGTTTGACCATTTCCTGGGAAGAACCCAAGGAAAGGCAGCTGAGCAGGAATGGAAGATGTCATAAGATTATGCAGGGAGAAAATTAGAAAGGTCAAAGAACTAGAATTTAATCTGACTATTATTGCAAAAATTAAAAAAACCCAAACGGATTAACATCAAAAAGAGACCTAAGGCAAATCTCTATCCTTTATTAGATCTACAGGGAAATCCAGAGACAGAAGCTGAGGAAAATGCTGAGGTATTTGATGTCATCTTTGACTCAGTCTCTTATAGTAAGACCAGCTATTCTTGGAGTACTTGGCCTCCTGACCTGGAAGATAGAGATGGAGAGCAGAGTGAAGCCCCCATAACCCAATGGAAAATGGTCACTGATCTGCTACACCACTTAGACACACACAAGGCTGTGGGGCTGAATGAAATTCACCCAGATGTACTGAGAGAGCTGGCAGAAGTGCTCAGTGAGCCACTTTCAATAATTTGCCAGCAGTCCTAGTTAACTGAAGGTTAAATGTGGCAGTCATCTGTTACAAACCAGTTTAAACAGAGAAGATCAAAGAAAACTAAGTCTCTGTGAATAAAATGGAAAGAACCTTGAAGAGACAAAATATTCCCAAAAAAATAAGATAAAAACCAAATGAGATTAAATATTGATGCCAAAAATTGATATGTTTTTATTTAACAGTAAAAGAGGGAAAGAGAAAGAAAAAATAGAGAGGAGTTATAAGGACTGGGTTACTTTAAAAAGCACTGGAGAAGACACCACCACCGTGTGATATCTTTGTTGCTGCTGAGATGGGGGGCACACCATCGTGTGGCACATACAAGAAAATCCTGTGTGGTGGGTTGATATTGGATGGATGTCAGGTGCCCACCAAAGCCACTCTATGACTTCACTCCTCACCTGGGCAGGGGAAAGAAGGTATAACAAAAAAGCTTGTGGGTTGAGATAAGGACAGGGAGAGATCATCCCTCAAATACCAAGAACAAGTAACAAAGAAGAAAATTACTCAGAAAAAAATGATTTAGAATTATTAAGAGTTGAATAATGAGAAATAAAATGCTAAATCTTAAAGTGTAAACATTTGATTCCTCCTACCTCCCCACCTTGTTATTCCAAACTGTCAGTGGTAAATATTCTTGGAAAGGATAAAAATATTTAGAGTTGTTTTTTGTAGCCTTGCAAAATAATAGCCTTCAGTGTTATACCATCTATACTTGCTTGTTTATTTGAGGCATGCAACATTAAGCTTTAGGGGAATCTGCAGAAGTAGGCAAGAGAAAACAGCTGAATTAAAAAAGAAAAAAAATAAAAAAACAAACCAAAACAGAACAAAAAAAGGAGACGAAAACAAACCATGGCAGACTCACAAGTTTTTTTCCATCATTTTACTGTTGTGACTATAGTGTACCTCTGTCTATTTCCATCACTCAGGTTCTTATTTTGCTCTTGAGTTGGTAGCATGTGAAAACTGCATAGCATTATATAAAAGCAAGTACATATGTTTGACATAGTCCTAGAGAGAGAGAGAAAAAGAGGCTTCCACACAGTTTACATGGAATGTTTTCCTGAATAATTGAGGACATTTGCTTTTAGGAAAAAAAAACATTAAAACCATTTAAAGTTCATTTTAAGAGTTTTTAGATGAAAACCAGGTTATTAAACATGATGTGGCAGAGTAGGCAACTAAATTCACTCACTGTATTACAAAAATTTTTATTAATTTCTGAAAGTCTTCCTCAAATTTTCTAGGTGGAATAAATTATTCTGGTAAGATAACACATTTATGTAATATATTAGACCAATATATGAATAAATCCTGGTGTACAGCAAAAATGGCAGATGAAAAACACCTGTAGAGAATCTTGTACAGTGCATGTAAGATGAATGAAGAGATGTATTTTTCCTGTTTCTTTAAGCTGTTGAACTTTGAGTCTTACTTTTCTAGTAACAACAGAGAGCCTCAGAGTATGAAAAACCTGTCAGTTATTTTGGAGAGGCCTGAAGTTTTTTTATATGTTTTGTCTCAAAACTAAAAAAGGCTATTTGATTATTTTTCTCTTTAAATAAGTTTATTCATTCTCTACACTTAGTCTAATGCTGAAGTGAAGGAGGTTTGCAATCACCAAATGTGTTATTGTGAGTAGAATAATAAAAAAAAAAAATCAAAGGACCTGTTCTTCATAGGAACAGGTTGCCCAGAAATTTATGGATGGCTCACCCCTGGAAGTGTTGGGGTGGTGTTGTGGGGAGCTCTGAGCAGCCTGGTCTAGTGAAAGATGTCACTGCCCACGGCAGATGATCTTTTAAGTTGCTTCTAATCATAACAATTCTATAAGTCTTTGTCTCTATAATCCTCTTAAGACAGGAAGTGTTAGTGTTCAACTGATGGAATAAAATCAGTCTGAAGAAGATGTTCCTGTCTAACTTCAGCACTGTATGTGGAAAATGTCTTATTATAACATCTTATTTATCTTGGGGATTACATTTAGGGCAACACAGAATTGTACATGTTTGATCTGAGTGCAGGAGAAAAATAAAGTTCCTTGTGCTGTCCTCAGGAAGATAAATCAACTGCAATCACTTTACCACATTTTTAAGCCTATAAATTAGCAAAGAGTGTTGAGAAAATACATTTAAACTGTAAGATTTTAACCAAATGTAATTGCATCATATCAAATTAGAAACAAAATAGACCTGGTTAAACTATTGCATGAAGCATTTATAAGTCTAAGAGTCAAAATTTCCCACATATTATTGACTGGACGTGTTACTTTTTCCTATTTTCTGTTTGGATTATCTTGCAGTTGAGTTCCTCGTGTCCCTGAAAAAAAAAAAAAAAAAAGATATTTCACCAATTGCTCTTAAACTAGCAGCCTACATATACATCACTTTAGAAAAGACACAGGCTGTTTTGGATGGCTGTTTCTGTGTTTGATTTTCCCCAAGCCAAACTCATCACTGAAGAACAGATGAAAAGTCATCAGGTAGGAATCATGAGTCACTGGTATTCCTCAGCGGGGAAATCCCACGCTTGCCTTACTTGCAATGTGTATGGAATACATCTATCAGTTCTCACAGTTAAATCCCACAGCCCACTCAGCAGATGGCACGATAACAAAGCCTTTCCTGGAAACACTCCACATATGTACAACAAAGCCTGATGTGGTACACAGAATTATGGAAGTGTCTGCGTTGCTCTTTACTAAAGGTCTCTCATAGTGAACTGACCAAAGCACACACAGGTCAAAGAATACATTGGCTTTTATCCAGTATTCTATGTTTGGATTTTTTTTTAACAATGGGAGGATTGCAACGTTTTAAAACCAACAAATTCTTCTTCCAGAAAAGCAAAACAATAGTGAAAGTAGGTTTGTTTTTTTGCTTAGAAAAGATTAAAAGATTCATGTAAAAAATTACCACAGAATTAGCATATGAGACAGAAGGCTGTTTTTGTCTTGGTTTAGAGACAGGTATCTGCCAAGGAAAAGTGGAGTTTTCCCTGGAATAGAGAATGTAACCCCTTTCCCTCCAAATTATTATAATTTTGCAATTAAGGGCTTTCAGACAAAGATTGGGAAGAGGAATAGCAGTTCTTTACTAGGAATATTAAAAAACCCCACAAATGTTGCAGTACAGGAAGACAAGCAAACAAAACAAACAGGAAAAGAACTAAGGAAAACCCCTGACAGAGTCAGGGATGTGACCTGACACCCTGTTGGTCAGGGTGTTAGGAGCAGTCCAGATGAATCCTTCT